>ML783485.1:289951-328079 GCA_009831015.1 Picea engelmannii | reverse complement strand
GATTTGGATGATGAAATTGATGAGGGATTTTGGTTGTGGTACATGTTGAGTACATGGTTGAGACAAGTAGTTGATGAGTTGGCGCACATACATGAGGTGTATAGTTGATGATGTTGGTACATATTGATGAGTAGTTGAAACATTATTGGTACATACTTTATACATGGTTGGATGCACTTGTTTATGGTATAGGTTGATTATAGGTTGGTGCATGGTTGATGCACTTGTTTATGGTACAGGTTGATTACAGGTTGAGGTATAGGTTGATGCATGGTTGATGCATGGTTCAGATTTATTGGTAAAGGTTTACAATGGTATATCTCACAGTGATATTGTGATAGTGGTTCCATCATTCTACTTCTACTTCAAGGTGGCAGGATGGGGAAAGGATAGGTGGTTGTAGCCACCTTCCGGTTGTAGCTGGAGAACATTGGGGGTTGTAGCCTCCTTCTGGTTGTAGCCAGAGAATTGGGTAGTTGGAGCTTCCCTCAGGTTGTAGCTTGAGAAACTAGGGGGTTGGAGCCTCCTTCCAGTTGCAGCTGGAAAACAAAGGAAGTTGGTGCTTCCAATGAATGTAATTCTTCAAGACATATAAGAAAACACATTTCGTGGTTTTCTCCCAATTTGGGTTTCCACGTAAAACACTGGTGTATTGTGTATGTGTGTGATTGTTTATTTCTTACTGCTCATTATTAGATAATAATTCTATATTGATATAACATTTGAAGAAAAAGGATTATAATTACACTATTACTGATTCACCCCCCCTCTCAGTAATCCAACACTATTGGTGCAGGCTATTTTGCGGAACAAAATAGTGATTAATGAAGCAGTTGTGAAAGGGACTAGAAAAGGAGTGTGCACTAGAGAATGAGGAAAGGCAACATGAGGAAGTAGAAAGTCAAAGGAAAAGAACAATGATGCAGATCAACCACGTGTAGGAAGTTGGAATGTGGAAAAACCTAATCCACTTAGGGTTAGGGTTTTGGTCATTAATTTAATGGTTTTTAACCCTCTCTTGTAGTATAAATATATATTTTAATACCTGAGCAGATAATCATTATTATCAATAGAGATTAACTTGAGTGACCTAGTTTTTGAGAGTTGTTTTTTCTTGAGAGCTATGGAGCTAGAGGTGGAGATGAGTCAATTTTTGAGAGATATGCATTGTAGCTGAGGGTAAGGTCACAAGATGTGGATCTTGGTGTGACCTTGTCAGCCTCACCATTACCAACTTATTAGGTAATACATGCAACACAAAACCTTGATGAAGAATAATAAAGAAATAATGAATTCCATATCTTTGTGGACATATCCTAGGGGGTGAACCACGATAAAAAAACCATTTCTTTTTGTGAAATGTATCTTTTATGTGTTGCAATGGTTTATGATGAATGAATGAATGAATCTAGTAGTAGTAAAATGCAATGCACACTAGATTAGTAATGATATTCTAGAATGGATGTGAAATATGAATATGGTTATAAAATGGTATATCTGATGAATGTTGAAGTAGAAAATATTCCTAACATCCCCATGAGAAACATCCATTCCACGATTGCAAACATTTTGGTATTTCAATCACCCATAAGCCATGTCAGGTGAGACTTCATTGTGTCCTATGTGCACAATGTTTCCTTATGTTCTCTAGAAGGGCCGATGGTTTGCAGGGATTTGTTGGAAACTTAAAAGTAGAACTCGTGTCAACCTAAATATTCAAAACAATCTATGAAAAGGAAATGTTGTCGATTATGCATGTAGTGGATATATGGAACCCTTATCTATTAGGGAAACGATTCCAAATTAATACCGATCATCAAACCCTCAAGTATTTTCTGTAGCAACATCCTTCGTCCCCAGAGAAACAAAAGTGGGTGACTAAGCTATTTGGTTATGATTATGAGATAATTTACAATAAATGAAAAGAAAATGTGGTTTTTGGCTCTCTTTCAAGAAAATATGAAGAGGAACGGTCCCTTTTTTCTCTCTCCTTCATTGTACTATATTGGCTCCAAGATGTTCACCAGGAATGGATACACGATCCCAAAATTTCACGTCTGATCCAACAATTGCAATACAATTATCCATTTTCCCTAGGGTACTCTTGGTACACTGATGAGATTCTCTATAAATTTTGTCTGTATTTAAGTAAACAGTCACAACTTAAATCCATAGTGCATTTTGAGATTCATGCTACACCATAGTTGGGAACTCAGGTTTTACTAAAACCTATGACTGGGTTAAAGTTTTTTTTTCATCTGATGGTATGAAACAAGAAGTTCATACTTTTGTGGAGGAATGTGATGTTTGTCAATGCAAGAAGGAAGAAACAGTCAAATCCCATGGCACACTACAACCTCTTTCTATTCCACCTGCTATTTGGAGGGATATCTCTATGGATTTGATTGTTGGCTTACCTAAATAGAGAAATAAGTTAGTCATCATGGTGGTGGTTGATTGCCTTTCCAGGTATGCTCATTTTTGTGCTCTTCAACACCAATTTACCACCTTCCCCGTGGCTGAAATGTTCATGGATCATGCATTCAATCTTCATGACATGCCTGATTCTATTGTTTTTGATCAATATCCCACTATCACCAACAATTTTTGGAAAGAATTGTTCAAGCTAAAGGGTGCCCAATTTCATCTCAACATCTCCTATCACCCCCAAACTGATGGTCAAACTAAACTTGTCAACAAGTGTTTGGAAACATATTTGAGGTTTTTTTCATCTAAAAGGAAAAATCAATGGGCTCAATGGTTACCACTAGTTGAATGGTAGTACATCACTTCTTACCGTATAACTACTCGCATGAATCCTTTCGATGAAGCATATGGAAAAAATCCACTTTCAGTTCTCTCATACATTCTTGGTGTCTCAGAGATATAAGTGGTTAACCAAACTCTTAAATTTTGAGAGGCTATTCTCTATACCCTCAAAGAGAATTTGGTCATGGCTCAGAATCACATGAAGTAACAAGCAGATCAAGGGAAATGAATATTTCTTTCAAATGGTTAATTGGTAAAAGAATGGTGGTCTATCTCAACAATGTCACTATTTATCCAAAGAAAAGGGAAGATCTCCCAAGACATATGAAACAAATATATGAATGATGTAGAAAGAATGGGATCTCATTGAATCCCAAAAAGATAATTTTTGTTGTTTCAGAAGGAATACTACTGGGACATGTGATTTCCAAAGATGGAATTTCGTTGGAACTGGAAAGAAAAAAATATATTCTTCAAATCCATCCACCACATAGTAAGAAGTCAATGCAAATTTGTTTTGGAAAAATCAACTTCAATGAATTGTTAAGAAAGATGCTCCATTCAAATGGACATCAGTGGAGAAGGAAGCATTCGAGAATATCAAATTTCTATAGATACTTCCCCATATAGACAAACTCCATATTTCACTAAGGAATTATTGTTGTATACCTTTTCTTATGAGCATTCCCTTGCAACAATGCTCACTTAAAATTACCTTGTGACATTCATGAGCACTGGATTACAAGGTGTTGAACTAAACTACCCACCGATTGACAAGAAAGATTTTGTTATCCATAAAACAATAAAACAATTAAGACGTTACATTTTGAAGAAACACACCAAATTCATCATCCCTCACCCATAGGTCAGATCTCTCTTTGTTCAAAGGGAAATAGGAGAGAGACGAGGTAACTGGATGAAAACCCTACAGTAATATGACCTTTAATTTAAACCAACCAACATTGTTAAAGGCCAGTTCCTTTGCAAACTAGTGACACGAGTTATCGATGATGAATATCAAGAAGAAGACATATGGCATGAAGAACCAATGATGTATATGCAACAATCTCCTTGTCATAAAGTTGGCTTAGGTTGATGGAAAGTTGATTTGACTTGTTGGTTGTCAATGATTTCAACCCTTGGAGAGTGATATTGTATATTGATGTCAACCCTTAGAGATTGATCTCAACCATTGGAGAATTTTAGTAGTGAATTTTGGTAGCAAAAAGATATGGGTAAGGGACCCAAGTTTGTTTGAGGTATAAATGCATGAATATTAGTGAATATACGTGCAACACTGTTCTATATGGATAGTACATGTCATGCCAATTCTGATGATATGTTGAACGTCACATAACTCATCATTGTTAGAGATTTATGGTCATGTGAAGTTGGAGAACCCTCATGAGTTATCTAGAAGATCCTAGAATATCAAAGAAGTTAATTATTCTGGAAGCTCCTAGAAGAAGTGTACTAGTTAAGTTCATGGTAACTAGGAGTTAATCATGGCTATAGTTGTTGCATTAAGAAAATAATTAAAAATAAATTAGTTGCAACAAGAAGTTGTGAGTTTGGTAATTATGGTAAAGTAGTTGTGATGATAAGATTGAATAGTCAAAGTGGTTGACCAAGAAATAAATTAAATAATAGAGTGGTTGCAATAAGAAGTTAGTTAAGGGAAAATAAGTTATGAATTGACTAATTATAGAATAGTTAGTTGGAACAAGAAGTTGTGAGTAAAGAGAAATTATTTAAATAATAAAGTGGTTGCAATAAGAAGTGTTGAGTTTACTATTTATGGATAAGTCAAAGTGGTTGCAAAAGAAATCAATTAAATAATAAATTTATCTGCAAATAGAAGTGAAGAGATTAATATTTGTGGATAAAGTGGTTGTAAGTGGAAGAGTGGTTAGAAGTGGGTTATCCCTAGAAGAAGGAAGCTGGGTTAAGTTGGTTAGAAGGTAACCCCTTGAGGAAGCTACATGGAAGTATAAATAAGAGAGAAAGGATATCCCATTAGAACCTACCATACCTATTTGAATATCATTGAATATCTATATTTTGAAATTTATATTGCAGGTACACATTGATATATCAAGTTACACAAGTCTGAGGTAGAAAAGGAAGGTTGACATCGAAAGTTTAGTAGCTGCAGAAATACTGAAAAAAAAACCTATTTTTAGAGGCATATGCGGGATGAATGTATAAACGCATCAAACATATGAAGGATGAATGTAGAAGAGGTAGAATATGTATGTGGGTTGTACATGAAAAGGTAGCATACATTTAAAAAAACTCATGAAAAACTTGAGTGGATGTTTGTACCAAGTTCTTGAATTCTGAAGCAAGTTCCCAAGTCAACATTCTACAGGTTCTCATGAGTAAGGGTATGTCATTCATGTATTTGTTTGAGGCATGAATATTGGATGATATGGCACATGATTAAAGTATGTCTTAGAGGCCTTTGATGTACATGGTTGAGCGTTTTGGGTTGTCAAGTGCTAGTGAAGTTGTTGGTTAGTTTGAGGCAGATATATTGTAGTATATGGCTGGTACATCTATGACTATTATTGGTATATATTATGGTACATTGTGAGAGGAGTTTTTTAGTGCTCTTGATATATTATTGGTACACACTTGAGGCTACATAAAAGTGAGGTTTTTGCACATGGTTTGATGTAAGGGTTTATGGCATTTAGATAATGAATTTTTTTATGTATTGATAGAAGAATTTTGTTGGTTATATTGGTATATGACTCTGGTGTATGATTGAGTTACATGTTGGGACATATAGTTATTGAGTTGGAACATACATGAGGTGTATGGTATGGTGATGTTGGTACATCTTGATGATTCATACTTTGACTTGTTGATACATGATTGGTACATGTGTGGTGCATTGTTAGAGGCACTTTCTAGTAGTGTTTTTGATACATGATTAGTACATGTGTAGTGCATTGTTAGAGGAACTTGCTAGTAGTGTTGTTGATACATGATTGGTACATGTGTGGTGCATTGTTAGAGGAACTTTCTAGTAGTGTTTATTGACACATGATTGGTACATGTTTTGAGGCAATTACTAGTATTATTGGTGACACATGCTTGATACATGCTTGGTACATGTTTAGAAGCACTTTCTAGTAGTATTGTTGATACATGGTATATGGATGGTGTGGCATATATATATTGTTATATTAGTAAAATCACATATTGGTATTGGTGATGGTTATGAGGTATTGTTATGTGCATAGTTTATGCACTTGTAATGGTATGCGTTGTGTGAGTGATTGATGTACATGATTAATAGTACAGGTTGATTGGTACAAGTTGGGACATGTTGCAAGATAATGTGACAGAGTTAGAAAAGGGTATGTATTTGATAAAAGTGAGAATCCTATCCCTTAGAAGGTGTATACAGGTTGTATTATAGAAAGGACGCATACATACACGAGTTGCAGTATAGAAAGGGCATGTACATGTGCAAGATGGAGCACAAATAGGTCACGTACCTGATGGTATTTGTTGATACAGGATGAGTATAGGTATAGGTTTGTTATAGGACAGTGGCACATGTTGGTTACAGGATGTTGGGACATGTTGGTACAAGTTTACAATGGTATATATCACAGTGATAGTGTGGCAGGGATTTTGTCGTTTTACTTGTATTTCAGGATGGTTGGAAGGGGAAAGGATAGGTGGTTGTAGCCACCTTCCGGTTGTAGCCAGAGAACATAGGTGGTTGTAGCCTCCTTTATTTTGTAGCTAGAGAATTAGGGATTTGGAGCTTCTCTGAGGTTGTATCCTGATAAATTAGAGGGTCGAATCCTCCTTCTAGTTGGACCTAGAGATTTGGAAGTTGTTTCTTCCTTGAATGTAATTCTTAAATACATATAAGAAAAAAATTCAATGGTTTTCTCCCGCATTGGGTTTCCACGTAAAATACTAGTGTAGTGTGAATTGTTTGGATGTGTTTATTATTTTTTATTATGCACTGATGAATGTTAATGTTATATGATGCAATAACACATTAATTATGAATTAATGAACATTGTTCAATAATTTAAAGGAATATACATTGTGGTTAAAAGGATTAATAAGTGGTATAAATTGCTCATTACTGATTCACCCCCCTCTTAGTAATCCAACACTCCTGACATCCCAAATTTTGAAGGATCATATTATAATGATATCAAGTGTTACCTTCAACATGACACAACTCCATATTACCTCAATGCCAAATAGAAAAGAGTGCTCAGACTGAAATCTATACAATATCAACTGTTACATGATGTCTTGTTTTGAAACAACTATGATGGAGTACTACTCTGGTGTGTAAAATGAAATACACCAATAAATTCCTTAAATATATGCATGAAAAACCAACAAGAGGCCATTTCTCAAGAGACAAACAACTCACAAGATATTGAAATCTATATACTAATGGCCTACACTATTCAAAGATGCCCATGCATATTCACGAAGTTGCAAAGCATGTCAAAACATTATAGGAAGAAAGTATAAAGTTGTTGTTTCACTCCATCCTATTTCTATTGAAGATATATTCGAACAATGGGGTTTAGTCATCATTGCTAAGATTAATCCCCATTACTCCAAATAGAAAAGGTATATCCTAACCTCTCCTAATTATTTTACGTGATGGACTGGAGTAATACCTTTGATCAAGGTGAATGAAAGAGTAGTGATTAATTTCCTTAAAAAATATATTATCACAAGGTTTGGGGTACCTAAGTCTCCTGTGTTTGATAATGTAACTTATTTTTCATCATTGAAATGGTGTGATTTTTCTTTGGAAAAGGGAATCAAATTGAAGTACGCATACAACTACTATCCTCAAGGTAATGGTTTGGTTGAATCCATAAACAAAAACCTAATCTAGATCCTGAAACAAACTGTAGTTGATAAACAAAGAAATTGGCACAATGCTCTATGAAATTCCCTCTCGGCGGATTGCATCACTCCTAAGGCCTCTATAGGGACTTCTTGGTATTTCCTTGTTTATGGGAAATAATCTTTTTATCTACAAACATCTACCTTCCTTCCTTACAATTCACCCAACAGTCTCGAGCAAGAGAATGTAGCATCATCTAATGATGTATCAATACCTTGTTGAACCCAGAAGAAAATTGTGCCAAGGATAAAAACAAATTTGAAACTCATCAAGAGACTTTTAAGTGTTGGTTTAATAATAAATCTGCTAGTGAGATAAAGTTCCAAGTTGAGAAGTTAGTCCTCAAATGGGACAAGCCACATGAATACAAAGGGAAGCATTCAAAATCCAATAATTATGACTTGGATCCTACATTATCAAAGAGAAAATTGGTTAGGGTACTTATCGATTATAAAATATTCAAGGGGAAGATAACCTCCTCCTCATTAATGGATAGATTCTTAAGCACTACATTAGCTAGACTTCACGACAACTCCTCCCATGTACATAAATAAAAGTTTACTTTTCTCTTTTATCTCTTGCTCAAATTTTTACCTTGTTTTCTATCTTTTTCAGCATTTCCTAGTTTGTGATTTTCATATTTTTGTTTTTTCTTCTTAAAAATATGCCATCCCAGGTTTCTCAAATTTTTGATAGATTAGTCTTGTATATCCTTCTAAATCGTAGCACATTTGGTGACAATAGCCTAATAACTTTGTGACATGGCTTCTAGACACACCCCATCTTAATTGTATATCTTTGTTATGCATCACTCCAAGTCGAATCTAGTGGAGGAACATAGCTCATAAATATACGATCATTGTAAATATAAATGTGACAAAGTGAGGAACCAAGGAACCTTCCTCATAATAGATCTATATATTGTTTGAACCAAAAGAAAATGCTTAGGGAAGATACATTTGTGGTATTCTAGATAACGCTATTGAGAGATTTTTCTCGTTTGTAATCAAGTTAGCGAATCTCACTATCACAGGTGTCATCCCTAGTTCCTTTAAAGGAAACCTGAAATCCCCCCTATACACCTCTCTCCAAGCATAAGATAAACATGTTTTAAAAGGCAAAGGCTTGGGGAAATACATTCGAGATAACATGGTACATGCAAGTATCTCCATCAGGGCTATGAACACTTGTTGACAATGGAGCAATTATTGTGACACTAGGGTGACTCTGTCGGGGATATGGACACTCACTAGTAGTGGTGAAACACCAAATAAATGTATCACAAATTTCATTTTCATCATTATTGATGTTTTATTTCCCTATAATACTCCTTATGCCCCCCAGGTCATGTATCATATGAATAAGAAATGAGTAAAATATAAGTTGATCTGAGGCATGGTCCTAACCCCGCCTTTCTATCATCCAAACATTGTCTCATGAGAATCAGAGATATGGGACCCATTATTTCTCTCTTGGGCTATGCATGATGATGCATTTACCCTAGAAATATGTGTGTGGATACCATTTTATAGAGATTCAAGGTTTCCCAATGTCTCTCCATTTTTCTTGTAATCTATTTTTAAAATCCTCTCAAGAAAATGGGGCCCCTTATACTCTTTGGATTCAGAAAGATCCGATGATATTTTCTTCAACATTCTTTTAAACGTGTTCCTCAAGCTTCACATTTCCTAAGTTCACATCTTTCAAATTCATAGCACTTAGAAATTTTCAAGTCAATTTTTTTTGGATTTTTAGCAAAGTTGATGAAAACCTCTTCGATGTGTATTTTCAAGTCAAGTCAACTCCTATGATTTCATTAGAGGATTTGTTTAAAAATTATCTGACTGACTATGAAACATTTTGTGCTATTCCTCTTACACACATCAAAGGAATTACTAACAACTTCACTAATTTTTAATGTTTTCACCCACCGCATTTATTGTTGCGATCACCAAAGTTATAAATATGCATTCCCCCCTCATTTTAATTATTTCATTGAACTCCAAGGAGAAAATAATAGTACCCAATAAAGAGAGAGTGAAGCTCTAGATTCCTCATCCTCAACCAATTATGATACTCCACATGTCGGTAAGTTCCAGGTAAGCCCTAAATACCTTCCTTTTTTATAAAACTAGGGTTTTGCGTAGTTCTGTTATAAAATGGATATGCCTATCCCTCACTCCAACTACCTTCTCTTCACCCCATTAGCATGCCCAACATTCCTAGGCCTTGAATACCTCTCGCATTTATCTCAATAGACTAGAAATTTATCATGACACTAACTTACATGGTTGTGGACTTGTCTCTAGTGCAACTGGAAAACCCTAAGGTGCTAACAAGTGCCTTCTCTCACCGTGGATATAGTGGCTACCCCACTTGGTTGAAATTTTCAAGGTTCTAAAAAAATAATATCAAACCTAACCCTTCACAATTCTCAACCCTTTTGAGACTTAACCAGTTTCTGATAATTCCCTTGGTAAATAAATAATCTTGGTGCCAAAACATCTGATACCATTGGGAGACTTCTCTAAACAAAGTCTGAAATCCTCAAAAAATTTCATAGCAACTCCCTCCATGCATTTTATAACAATTCATAACACTTCACCTCAACTCCTCTGATACATCAATGGAGTTACTATAAACTCCTATGATGTATAAGATGAGTTAAACCCAACTATGTTGCAACCTTTCCACTCCATCAACTGTCTTAACATCAAATCATCTAATCATTCAGAGATCTTGTTTCCATATTCAAAGACCCATCAAAGGCCTTCCTTTAAACTTGCTAGATACCTATCCGAGCCTTTAAACTTAACCTCACTGATGGCTTTCAGGGAAGTTGTTGCTAACTTCTTAGATTTACATCAGAGAAGTTGATATCAACCATTATGATCTCCACCTCTGAGGCATCTTCCAAGCCAATTTATTCTCTTTGAGTCCCACTTACATGCCAACTATTTTTCTAGATTGGATCCTTATATTACGTGTCATATCTCTCACTACTTTTTGGGTGGAAAAATTGGAGGAATCCACTTCTAGGGCCATTTCGACGGCTGGTCCAAATTTGGAAATTTGGGTCCAAAAATAGTCATAAATATTTCAGAGCCATTTCGAGGCATAAAATGACCTTTCTTTTGGTCTAATCCTTAATATGGAGGAATATTCTAAATTCAACATGTCGATAACTTTCTAATGGAGCATACCCTTTGTCAATCAGAGTTTGTATGCGAAAGTTATGCCTCCTGCAAGTTGACCTACCATATTGATCACCATGGTGTGAGTGGATGCTAGGTTAGCCTCCATTACTTAGACATGTGGGGATAAACATGAAGTGGATTTTATAAGAACATTCTAGAAGGTACAAAACCTTATCACAATTGAAGGTTTAGGAAGTCAAAAACCTATCCCCATATGGCTATTGGGATATGTTGAAAATCAGGCCACCAGGAGCAGAAGGGGTTCCATTATTTTTCATTGTATCTTGTTCCATAGCTAATAAAAACATCCGAGAGTGGTATTTTGTGAGCATAAAAGAGGAGGAGATATTATTTAGCATCCATACAAGCCACAATTCAAAGGTAAATCCATAGATAGTTCCTTTTTCATTGTACTTGCATCATTTATTTACTAGAGAAAAGAGAGCAGAGCAACCTCACCTTCTAGCTGGGTTTTCACCTATATTGGGTTTCCCAGGCCATATATTGTGTTTATTTGTGGATGGTGTGAACGTGCTTTAATTTTCTCTATTTTTCTATGTTTTATTTATTTGATCAGTAACTAAATATTCTGGAGATCTAAAGGAAATTAACATTAATAGTAAATATTTGAGTATTTTATAACATTTGTTGTGGTGAACTATTCCAATGGAATACCCACAACATGTTATACATCATATTGGTATCATAGAAGGTTTTAATTTTGGGTATTTGTGGTGTTATGTATAAATTTGTAAATGCAGACATAAACAAATCTCCCTAGTTCAGGAACCCGGAACTAGAACAAAACAAGACAACATAAATTCATTTCCTTAGATTTTAGAATATAAATGAAAGTAGATAAATAGTTTGTACCTTTTATCCAAAGTTTTCCTTCATTAGTTGAAGCTCCAAATTTGATCCCAAAACCTTTTGCTACAAATTTGCATTAGAATCAAATAGAACAAGTGAAAGCAACAATACTACAAGTATTTAGATAAATCTATGTAGATGGCCAAGGGAAAATACGATAAATATGATGTACAATATTTATAGGAAAGGGAAGATATAATTGTATTAATAAATAAAGAAACAACTTACAACCAATGCCTCTACATTGATAAACTCTTTCCAGCGGTTCAATGCCTCAATACCAATGTAGCCTCCATAAATTCCATCACCATATCTTTAGCACTTTGACACCACTAAATCTATTAGAGAAAAAATGAGACTCACAATCTATCAATCACAAATCAAAATCTATTCTCAATTCACGATCATCTCATTACCTATTTCTTATTAAACTTTTCCTTTAGAATATGTCTCCATTTATATATTGGAAATGAGGTCATGAGAAGGTGAGGATGAGAGGTTAGGATCTCAACAAATAAGGAGAGACAGATGATATCCAAACCAATCGGTAAACAACTCATCATCGAAGTTTCTCTTCTAGAAGCTTCGAGAATTTATTCTTTTTTCTCCAGGTACAAAGGTTGTCGCACCTTTAAATCACATCAACAAGTGACATTGTCGCACCTTCTAGTGATTCAAAATGTGACAAGTGGGGTTGTTGCACTTTTCTATAAGGCAAAAATCAATAATCTTGTAATTTAGGGATTTTTAAGAATTGATCCTTCTCAAGAATACTTTCTTTCAATTCCTCTTCCAAGGTTTTTTGTTTTAGATGTTAGAGAATAGGAAGTATCAACAGCTGTGAAAAAATATTCTATAACATAATTCCACCCAAAGTATGAAGTTAGAAAAGATGATATCTTAAATACTTTGCAAGATGGGTATCAAAACAAAGAACACATCAGTTGAAGACTTGCCAACAACACAAGGAAATTGCAGTACAATATTATATCATCATTGAGATAGGAATTCCCATACTCATAATACAAATGAATCTAAGCATGGATGATGACAAATACATTGCATATCCATGATTACATTTACTAATGATATGGCCAAAAAAATACTACGTGGATCCATATCATTGTCATTTTAATGTATTCATAGCCACATACCAATATAATTTGGATTTGTGTGACAACATTAATCCAATACTTCCCATCACAACCTGGGGAAAACAAATATCAAAATGTGGTTTCCTAGGGTCTTCATCTCGATTACAATTCCAAAGTATGATTCTAGCCATGCAAATAGATTTCTTGACATCAAACATGGTAGAAACCACTTGATTATCGGTCATTAATGTATATCGTTAACAAGTGTGAGGGAAATCACAATTAATGTCAATGACTCCCAAGGTATTCTTAGTAAATTCCTTCACATGTGAATTAATGATTTGAAGTCGAACATCTGATGGAATCTTTTGATCATAAGTCAATGATGTAAACTCCTTGTCAAAAGTGAGGATACCTTCCATTGAGGCATGTAGGTTCCAAGGTACTAAATAGGTTCTAAATAATCTTCTTATATAATTATTTGGAGTCGATAAGAAGTGATTCATCACAGAAGGGACTTGATGTATCCCCCATCAATGACATAAAACAAGTAGAATATTTATAGTAAAAGTACCGATTAATTTCAGGATTGACTCAGGTATGGCCAATGAGATAGGAGGCTTAAAGGAATGCAGAGTTTGGCCATTGCAATAGAAGGATTATTGGTTGAACTTTTCTCAAACATGGACATGAAAAAATTCTTGGTAGCACTGACTCAAAGTAGAATATCATAGGGAAAATGTTTTGCAAAAGGAATGATCTAAAAGAGACAACTAGTGGATTTCCCAACTTTGATGCAAAAGGTAAAAGATGTCATGTTCGAGAGCGACTTCTACCATTAATACATATTCAATATAGATTCCCTTCCAATTTTTCCCCCATCATGCTTGGTTAGTACCTATTTATTTTTTAATTATCTCGAGGAGGATAAACAATGCTCATCGTATACGTTTTCCCTTTGGACAAGTCCCTCTGAGTATTTTTAACGAAACCTAGGAAGGAGTGGTTTGGTTCCATATGGGTCTTCCAATGTAGCTTTTACGAGTCCAAAGGAAGTAAAATTAGTGGTTTTTCATGTTTAGAGAGTTTGAAAAACACTTAAAGAAAACTCCAAAAAGGTCCTTTTTCACAAATTTCATCTCCCAAGTCCAAAAAAGTATAAAATAATTCAAGGGAAAACTCTTCTAGGGAATACTAGCGTACTCCTAGAGCATACTTTTTTCATAATTAATATACTGGGCCCGAAAAGGGGTAAAATTACTATGAATAAACACTCCTTTGAAAAAAATCATGGAGATTCAAGTCGTTTTATGAGTGTGAAGGAAGCAATTTCACTCGACATTATTTTCTTATTTAAGGAGTCTAAAAAGAGATGAAAGGAAACTCCAAAATTTCCTTTTTAGTATAGCTTTTACAAGTCCGCAAAAGTGATAAAAGTATACTAAGTAACCTATTCTCATATATTTGTGAGCACGAGAAAGAATAAAGACTAATATCGGTAGCATACTATCATGTATTTACGAGAACTAGAAAGAATAGATACTCAGCTCAAGATTGGTTTCATTTTTACACAAGATTGAAACAAAATAAAACTATGCTTGGGTAGGTTTCATTTTTTATGGAGTTTGAAACCAGAAAAATAATTGTTCTTGACACTTCCCAATGCAAAGTCCAAAGGTGGGTGGTTGGTACTTTTCCCCCAACTTGAGAAGCTAGCATATTAACTCCATAATGATGATCAAAGGCTGGATATATTCCCCCCAAAGCTTTGTTTCATTCACTGACTCTTCTCCCATCACCAATTTCTATACCCAAAAGACTCATGGTTACTAATAGGAAAAAATGTTCACGAGAGAGGGAGGAAGAAAAAGAATCAAGTGATCGAGGTGGATGGCATGAAGGTTTAGCTGTGAGTTGTAATGAAATACTCGACTCAATGGGAGAGGAAGTTGTTTCATTTTTCAATGAGATTGACATAGGAAAAGAACTATGCTTTCTACTAGGTGTTTCATTTTTTAACGAGATTGACACAAGGAAAGAACTGTGCTTGTTACTATCATCGTGATCATGGTTTCCAAGAAGAGAATTATCTGGAAGGAATACATGTCAAGGGATGAAACACAATCATTGCTTCTAAGAGATCTTCACTAGATGAAATACCAACACTCTGGAAGGAATGCATGTTGAGGGTCACAATAGGGGTAGGGAGATTAGGATCTAAAATCCCTATCGAAGAGATCCCCATGTCAACTACCAGATCTAAGTCAGAAGAAGGGAGATATTCCTTCTCATTCAGAATTGAATACATGGGACATGTTGCTACATAATTGACCTCCGACGTGGTAGATGATGCTAGCATATAAGGACCATTCATAGAATATGGATGGTTTACCATCATATGAGGGCCAATGAATGAAATATGGTAGATGGTCACTATGTTTCCATTGTGAGGGAAACACATCACTTGAAAGAGTGTGGATACAAAATATTTCATGTTGTAAACATAATATTTCCCAAGGATAAAATTAATGTCCAAGGGGTTTTTGACTACCATCATATCGATGTAGAACATTCCCTCCCCCAAAGTACTAGGAAACAAAGGAAGGATCCATAAAGGTTTACTAACCCTTCGGTTAAAATATAAAAGATTTTGAGTCACCGACATAAGTTGAGGTGAACCAAGAGCTTGTCAAGCATTCAAAGATAGGATGATAACATAAGATTCTTTGTCTATTATAGTGTTAGAAATATTCCTACCAAAAACATGAACAACGATTTGGAAAGGCACGCAAGAAGGAAGACAAGGTTCTGTTAGAGAATACCATTCAATGGTAATCACATTTCTTGGAGACGGTGCCTTTGGAATGGGTTGAATTCCCCCTTGTCCAGAGGAATCCATAGTAGCAAGAAAGACCTGAGCTACATCTTGTTTTTTCAAAGGAGGAGTGTGATTGACTGATGGGGATATTGAATTGATGACTTGATGGACCATATCGGCTAAGGAGATACTGATATCGATTACTTGGGTTTCACTCTTCAATGAAAGAGTGGGATTGATCGATGATGGGATCAGATCGATCACCTTATCAACTCGGTCAACTGAGGATGAAACTGTTAAGCCCTAATATTGGCTCATTACCCCTTAATTGGGGCATATTACATTAGTAATGTTATTTTATTTATGTCATATTTATTCCATTAGTTGTAATTATACCTCCTAGTCTCCTATATATACCAAGGAGACATTTTCATTTGGAATCATCTTGTACTTGAACATTTATGTGGGGTAAAAGGAGGTTTCCCCCTCAAAGAGGATTATTATATGAAATTATCTCTCTTTCAAGGCGTTGAGTACTTATTCTGAGGTTTTTCTATGCTATATTTATATTTGGTTCTTAACATATGGTATCAGAGCTCAAGGTCTTGGGGTTTCGCTGTTGCATCTGAGACACCTTGGAATTTTCGCTATAACTCTTTTTATACAACATTTCAGAAGGAACAACTTGTAGAATATTTATTATACGAATCAAGGTACGTTGGGTTAAAATTTCAGCTCCTGAGGCCTTATACTTTCAGAGATATAGACTGTGCAAGATAGGGTTCTGGAATCATCTTGAACTGCATCATTGTGGATTTTTTGCTATAATAATTTTTCTGTAATCTTCCATACCCTAACATATAGAGGCTATTCATAGAAATTAGTAAGGTATCTTTGGTAAAAAATTTATCTTTTGGTTTATCTTACATTTGTATATACACCCTATGTAAGATAGGGTATCTGACTAGTCCTATTGACTAGTCTCAAGAAGGTGTTTCGGGTAAAAAAATCATAACTTCTTCCTAGAGTATCCAAATTGAATGATACTAGTTTTATTGGATAGTGGATAGTCTGTAGTATTTCTGGTACGAGTTTCATAATTTTATATCAATTATTTTGTGCGAAGCATGCTATACAAGTGAGATCTCCTAAAAAGGAAAAAAATAAGCAAGTTGTGGGGAAGTCACCGTACATTCCACTTGGCACATCCAATTTTGATTAGACCTGTGGCATTTTAGAGAAGAAATATTAGAGAACTACAAAAAAGAAAGTTTCATACCTAGAAGAGATGAAACTTGGGAGATACAACAGAAGAAAGATTGTTTAGCAGAACCACCTCAAAATCAAGGTTCAAAAGTGATACTTGGCCAACATGCCACCCAAAAAGGGAACTTCTACACCAAATAAGCCTCCAGACAATCCTACTTGGACTCTTGATGAAGGTGAAGAAATGTGTAGGGACATAAATGATTTACAAAAGAATACAATAACAAAATATGAACTACAAGAGATGATGGATTCAACATAAGCTAAGTTTGAGGCAATAAATACTAAAATGGACGCTTTAAAAGGGGAGATCATCGAAGTATTGGAAAATTTAGTAACAGAGCAGACACCTAAAAGTGAAAATGCATCCCATGAAATTCATGATGAGGAGACAAGGAAGGTGAATCAAGAATGGAGAAACTCTAACCTTGGGTTGAACACCAACCACATTCCTAAGATCAATATGAGGAAGTTTTATGGCAAGGACCCTATCACATGGATACTTCAGATGGAGCAATTATTTGATCTACATAATGTGCCACATACACAAAACGTACAAATTGCTTCTTTATATTTAGAACAAAATCAATTTGTATGGTATAGATTCCTTTGTTCTTGAAAATCACTTGTCACTTGGACAATTTTCACGGAAGAAATGATAGCACACTATGAGGATACAAGGAGAAATACCTTCTTTAGCCAATTGATAAATCTCAAGCAAAAGGGTTCAGTTACAGAGCACATTGAGAACTTCCAAAGATTGAATATAAAGTTAACAAATATTCCAGATGAGCACTTGATTGATGTATGCATAGGAACTTTAAGAGATAACATTCAACATGATGTTTTCCTTTGGGAACCCAAATCATTAGAGAATGCATTTAGGGTGGCAAGAAATGTTGAAAGTAAAAATATGGCTATGGCTACTAGAAGGACCAATCCTAACATCTATAGACAGAATAATTCTCCTTCTTCTAAAACACCTCAACCTACAAGGTTGACACCTCAACAATTGGAGGAAAGAAAAGAAAAAGGTTTATGCTTTAATTGTGACACCAAGTATAGTAAGGGACATAAGTGTGGTGAGAAGAAATTATTCTACATAGATTGTGAAGAGGAAGAAGAAGAAGAAGAAGAAGAACCATCTCAAGATGAAAACATAGAAGAAATTTCATCTGAAGAGTTGACTCCCATGATATCATGTAATGCATTGGATGGAATTAACACTCCTCAAACCCTCAAGATCGAAGGATACATAAAAAAGAAAAAGGTAATAGTCATAATTGATTCTGGCAGTACTCCTAATTTCATTCACTATAAATTAGCCAAAGCTCTCAATTGCTTTGTATATCCAACACCAGAGTTTCAAGTAATGATTGTATATGGAGGAACTATCAATTGCTCAGGAAAATTCAATAAGATCAATTTTACTATGGGGGAATATGTAATGAATAGTCCAATGATTTTTATACCCATGGGTGGTGCTGATTTTGTACTAGGAATCCAATGGTTACAATCATTAGGAATAATGGTTTTTAATTTTCAAGAACTTTTCATGAAATTTTCATTGGAAGGAAAATAAATTGAGTTAAGAGGTATCACAGGGAAACCCGGTAAGGTGATAAGCTCTAATGGCATGACAAAATTATTGAAAAAGGGGCATCAAGGTGTTATTGCACAACTATGCTCACTAGATGTTCAAACATCTAGGCCATCTATTCCTCAATATCTCCAAGGGATCATTGATAAACATTCCAAAGTTTTTGAAGATATTCCCAAAGGTATTCCACCCACTCGAAATCACGATCATGAAATTCACCTAATTCCTGGGAGTGTTCCTCCTAACATCAAGACATACAGATACCGTTATGCCCAGAAGAGTGAAATTGAGCGCATGGTTGAAGAAATGTTAGAGGATGGAATTATTAGACCTAGCCAAAGTTCTTACTCTGCTCCAGTGGTAATGATATTCAAGAAAGATAGCTCATGGTGTATGTGTCTAGATTATAGATAGCTCAACAAGATCACTATTAAAGATAAGTTTCCCATTCCTGTCATTGAAGAATTGTTAGATTAACTACATGGAGCAATATATTTCAAAAAATTGGATATCCATTCAGGGTATCATCAGATTAGAATGAAGGAAGACGATATCCCAAAAACAACATTCCAAACTCATGAAGGCCATTATGAATTTTTGGTCATGCATTTTGGCCTTACAAATGCACCTTCCACATTCCAAGGGTTGATGAATTCCATTTTCAATCCCTTCCTTCGAAAATTCGTGTTAGCATTTTTTGATGATATACTAATCTATAGCAAGTCTTGGGAGGATCGTATACGACATGTTGACAAGGTGCTACAACTACTAAAGGAGAAACAACTATATGCCAAACCATCCAAATGTTTCTTTTGAGTGAAGGAGGTAGAGTAGTTGGGTCATATTGTATCTCATGAACGTGTCAAGGTAGACCCTAACAATATTAAGGCCATGATGGGCTAGATGACTCCCAAAACATTGAAGAATCTTAGAGGATTTCTGGGTTTGACAGGTTACTACCACAAGTTTTTTCGACACTATGGATGAATAGTAGCACCTTTAACGACACTAACTAAGAGGGATGCATTTTCATGGACTCCATAGGCAACTAAAGATTTTGAACAACTTAAAGAGGTGATGTGAAAAGCTCTTGTCTTGACCACTCCAAACTTCACAAAAACCTTTATTGTGGAATGTGATGCCTCGGAAAATGGAATTGGTGTTGTCCTAATGCAAGAAGGAAGGCCCCTGGCTTTTGAAAGTCGACCACTCAAGGGAAAAAACTTACACAAAACCAGTTATGAGAAGTAAATGATGGCAATACTACATGCATTGAAGAAAGGGCATCCTTACCTAATAGGTAGGCACTTTAAGGTCAACATAGATCATGATAGTCTTAAATACTTCTTGGAACAAACACTATCTTCAGAAGAACAACAAAAATGGGTAACCAATATATTGGGTTATGATTTTGAAATCATCTATAAAAAGGGGAAGCAAAATGTTTTGGCAGATTCACTCTCAAGAAAGGATAAAGATGTTTAGGCCCTTCTCTGTGCTATCTCGATCATCCAACCCGATTGTATAATAGAAGCAAGGGATGAATGGAATAATGATGAAAAAGTGTGGACTCTCATTCAAAGGTTGCAGAAGGGTTCCAGTGAATCAGATACATTTACATGGAAAAATGATTCACTATGGTACAAAGATCGCTTATATTTATGTAAGAACTCCCAACTCAAACAAAATGTACTATTGGAATTGCACACCTCTCTAGTAGGAGGGAACTCAAGATTTTTGAAAACCTACCATAGAGTCAAGAAGGATTTTTTTTGGGAATGCCTTAAAACTGATGTTCAAAGGTTTGTGGAAGAATGTTTGGTTTTCGAACAAAATAAGGTGGAAACAATTAAGACCCTAGGTCTTTTAAAACCATTATCCATCCCAAGTCAGCGCTGGGAGGAGGTTTCCATGGATTTCATCACAGGGTTACTAAAGTCTGAAGGAAAGAGTGTCATCATGGTGATTATTGAGAGATTGACCAAGTACGTACACTTTTGTGCACTCTCTCATCCCTTCAAATCTAGTATAGTTTCCATCGCATTCATGGAGACAGTTCAAAATCTACATGGCAACCCAAAGGTTATTGTAAGTGACATAGATCCCATATTCATTGGACATTTTTGAACATAATTATTTTCTTGTTTGGGTACTCAATTGGCTCATAGTTCATCCTATCATCCTCAATCTGATGGACAAACTAAGATAGTCAACAAATGTCTGGAACGATACCTTCGTTACTTTGTCTCTGATAAACAAACACAATGGTTCAAATGGTTACCCTTGGCATAATGGTGGTATAACACTTCCTTTCATACTGCAACAAAAATGACACCATTTATGGAACCCTATGGATACCACCATCCTTCCATCACTTCTTCTCTAAAATAAAATATAAGGTTCAAGTAGTGGAAGATCACATCGAGCATCAACAACAAGTTCTCCAAATCTTAAAGGACAACATGGCCATGGCACATAATCGCATGAAACAACAAGCATATCAACATCTTAGTGAAAGAAGTTTTGAAGTAGGGGATTGGGTGTTTTTAAGACTACAACCATACAAATAGATGTCCCTCAAGAAAGCCAAGAAGGATAATAAATTATCACCAAAGTACTATGGCCCTTATAAGCTGTTGCAAAATATTGGTACTATGGCATACAAATTGGAGTTGCATGCATCTTCACGAGTACACCTAGTTTTCCATGTTTCATTCTTAAAGAAGGTTATGGGTGACAATATCCCAGTTCAAACTATATTGCTAGAACTTGAAGAGGAAGGAAAAATCATATTGGATCTTAAAGCCATCACTAACACAAGAATTCGCCAGCTGAGGAATAGATCCATTTGAGAGTATCTCATTAAATGGAGGAAACTAACGGCTGAAGATTCCACTTGGGAAGATGAGTCTTTTATACAGAAGCATCCAGAGTTACTCAAGCGTTGCATAAAACACTTGTCTTAAGGGGAGGGGCATGTTAAGCCCTAATATTGTCTCATTACCCCTTAATTGGGGCATATTACATTAGTAATGTTATTTTATTTATGTTTTCTTTATTCTATTAGTTGTAATTATACCTCCTAGTCTCCTATATATACCAAGGAGACATTTTCAATTGGAATCATCTTGTACTTGAACATTTATGTGGGGTAAAAGGAGATTGCCCCCTCAAAGAGGCTTATTATCTGAAATTCTCTCTTTTTCAAGGCGTTGACTACTTATTTTGAGGTTTTTCTACGCTATATTGATATTTGGTTCTTAACAGAAACCAAATGGACTACTTGATCAACTGAACTAACGAGGGATGGGACCATATTGACCAATTCATCAACTAATGTTGAGTTGGGAGAGATTTTATGGTAAGATGTTGGAAGTTGTTGTTGGACATCAACAATATTTTTCAACAAATATGAAGCTTCATCCATGCGAGGACAAAGGTAGGTGCGGTGCATATCCTTACATAACAAGAAAGGAAATTTGACTTTACCCTTATTACTTCCAACCTTATTAATATTCGATGGGTTTTCACCAACATGACCTACAAAAGATGATGATGTATATTGATAAGAAACTTGATACCACACTTATGCAACCTTGGTAATGTCATGGAAATCCTCGAGGAGGTGATCACTCTTGCAAATCCTGCAAGGGAATTTTGGCTTGCGATTATTATTTTTAGAATTGATGAAAACATCAAAACTCCCATAATGATTCCCAAAGGTTGTTTGATCACTTCCAACATGTCCTGTAGTGGTTATAAGATTTCCCTCATTCTTATTTTTCTTCTTCTTAATCGTTCGTTTCTTCTTCTTCTTGTCCACCTAGTTACTAGTTGTAGAGATTTCACTAGATGAAGAGGAATAATAGGAGGAAGACCCTATAGGAGAAGAAGGTGAAGGATCAAAATGAGGTTGATGATACTAGGGTGGATTTTTTACATACGAAGAACTAGGAGCATTTATGTTCACCAGAGTGGAAAACAACCATACCGGTAACTCAATCATGAGACTAGGAAGAGTCAAAGTTGCAATGTAAGGTGGACCAACGTGTCCTGCAGAATGATAATCAAATGGTATCCCAACAAAAGGGATTCCTTTTTTGGTATACCTAGGAACTGATTCCATAGATATAGTCTCCACCATAAGTTCCACTAATAAAAAAAATAACACACGCTAGAAAACCTAGGAAGAAAACCAAACAAACCAATAACTTCTCACAATGAACTTACTAGTTGGTGATGAAATCCAACATCGCAGGAACACATGAAAAGGGGCTGGGATGAATGGATCATTCTGTTACTTTGTGACATGCTTAATGGACTTATGCCCTGCTAAAATTCCCCTTATGGAGAGAGTCGGGGGTGACCCTCCAAGGAGACCAAGTGAGTTTGACCAACGTTTGAACCAGGTACAATGAATACTCCCCTTCATCATCACCTTGTGTAAAGACCCTAAATATTATGGAAAATAATTTCATTAAATCTCATTGACCCTCTAGGTCGGTATAGTCGACAGTCGGGTCCGAAATTATGGGCAAGATATCAAGTCTGAAATTCTCCAAGAGGATTGAAAACAAGAGGACTGGAAAAAGCTTCAGAGGACCTCGAATGGATTTGGGATTCATGAAGTTTCGAGAAAAAATGAAAACACCGTATCTCAAGAAGAACTCCCAATATAATATTGATCCACTACATTTGGTTAAGCCTCGAAAGGGTAATTTTTTGTTTCTCTCCCGCACGCGACCTCATGTTTAGCCCCTATGTGAGAGGGGGGTCTTGGCTATGCCTATACAAAATTTGTCTTTTCAATCCCTATCGCAAGATGCCATGTTGGTTTTGAAATCTTTGGAAATTTAACTTCACAACCTATTCCAAAGCTCTATCCTAAACTAGTCTTGGTTTGCTATCAAAAATAAAATATGTCAAATGAATTTTATTAAGCACTTGATTTTATAGGTTGTTATTCAATCTGGGTTATGGGATATGAAATGTGAATTTTAATTTGATGAATCCTATATACGTGAGAGAGAGAGAGGCTTATTTCTTTCGAAACACAAATTAATATTCCAAAATTATTAAAATATAACTCAAGAAAACACTCAAAACCAGAAACTGAAAAGCACTCAAATCCTTAACTGATATATTATATCGTTTTCAATTCGAAACAAATATCAAAACTTCAAATATAAATAAAATGGTGAAAAATAAACTCTATATCATCAAGAATATTGTAAATCAATGAATGAACCAGCCAAAAAACACTTCAATCATCAGATCTAAGATCTGGAAAAGAAAGAACAATCAAAAAATATTTTTTTCAAAATGTTGTCGCAGGTTATTTTGACACATAATGCGACAATTCATCTTGTCACATGGAGATGAAGTATTAGAATGTGACAATGGTTCTCTTTACCTAAAAAAAAGATGCAACAATGAAATAAATGCAGAAAAAATAAAAATTGGTTAGACTCTTCAGTGGAATTTTGTATTGATTGATTAAACAATGCCAGGTGATGATTCAAAAAGACTCAATCATGCAGCCCCCCTACTTCCCCATAGGGTTACACAACCTCCTGTTCAAGGATCTTTGATTCTTGAGTCAAGCGACTCTATAAACTTTAATTGTTCCCTTATGTATCTAAACATAGGCCCTTTCGGCTCCTTGGTGCAGGTCTGATAGCTCCCATGACCTTCTCTTTCGCTCTACTACGAAATATCAGGGTATTGAGAATTATCTCTTTTTCTAATAAGCCCCCTCTTGATATGACCTTGGGCGGTGCCATCTTGTGACCACGTGATTACGGGTGCGACCAATAGCAGTTTGGGATCAAACTTATTTTGGGTCCGCAATTTTCCTTGAACATTCATATGTCCTATGGAAAAAACCATGGTATGGATTGTGGCCCGCCCTCAAAGTTTTAAATTCCTCGAAACTTTTGTCCCTGCAATGCTACGAGATCATCGATATCATGATCTTGACGATACTACCTATACTGGTGGTTCATATCTACGCCTTTCAAATCTATGGACCATATCCGCTCCTTCTAAATTAACGACTGTAATCTCCTTTCGCGATTCTAGACTTCAAAGTTATGAAATATCAAACCTCACTTTTCTCCATACGCCAATCCTCCGGAGCTGGCGATCTGCAGACACCTGTCCTGCTCAATCAACAGTCTTACTTCCACTTCGGATGTTTGACCTTTCAACTCATATCAACAGTCTCATGACCCCCTTCTCGATCGACGATCGAGATCTCCTTCGGGTCTTCAGAATTCTGAGGTCTCAAATATCAAACTTCACCCTTCTTCCCAATTTCTTTTATCTGAAGGATATAATCCACTGACGCATCTCCACTTAATCTGAAGGTCAAGGATTACTTCAGGTATTTACCCGGAGTACATGGATTTATGCCATGTATCTCTTAAATCCCAAGGCTTTGAATCACTTCGGGACTTTACCCGGAGTTCACAGATTCACACCACATCTCCCCTAGATATGTTGGTCTAGATTCACTTCATATCTTCAAGTTTCTGCAATGTCAGATCTCAACTTAAACCCCCTAAAGTTTACCCAGAGCTCTCGATCTATTGATAAGTGTCCCTGTGCAGATCAACAACTCTCGACTCTTCGACTATTAGGGCTTTGGGTGTTTCAAAATTTCACCTTTTCCTTCCTCTGTATCTCACTACCCGCCGACACTTACCCTCCTGGATCTAATGGTTCAGATTCATATTGGGTGATCTGACACTTGAAGCCTACCTTGAAAAATATGATGACTCAGATTTGTTCTTACTGATCGGACGATTGAGATTATACTTTGGCTTTCTGGCTCTCCGGGCTTCAAAAATCTCAAGTCTCAAACCTTGATGAGCTCTCGCTCCAGAATGTGAGAAGTGCTAAGGCTCATGCACTTTACTCTGATCAAACGATTATTGATATTTTTACACAGTGATTGAACGACCATTGTTTCTAGTGCTCCTGATCTTTTGATTTCTTCTGACTTAGAAGGTTTATCAATCTTCAAAGGTTTTGAACCTTTTCTCCTCCTATGAGTCTGATTCTTGGATATTCTCAACACTTTATGAAAAGTGTTATCTCTCATGAGCTTAATCCTCAAAGGATTTTGACTTCCCACACACTCCTTGCGTTCTCGAGATTTTGATAACTCAGATCAAAGGATTTGTTGAAAATAAATTCTTCTCGCCCACCTGTCGTTCCTCTGTTTTTGATTCTTCGATTCTTAGTCGCTCATTTCCGTTGTGCACTCCTTGCACCTGGTCTAAGTTTCCTTTGTTCTCTCTGAACTCCTCTGAGTCAATCTGAGACTCAATCGACACAATCCTTGCGTTCGATATGCACACCTTGCATACAAGTTTTAGAAGAGAAACAATTGATACTTGTCGAGTTTCATCACAAGTTCATACTATCAACTTCTCAAACAATCATAAATGAATGAAGTGAAATAAAATTGCATACACAAAACATAACATTCATTCATTCATACATCAAATGAACACAATCCAAGGGCTTCAGACAATTCTATCTATTCTATTCATTCATGAAAACAAATTACATAGTCTTTGTTCTACTCTTTTACATTCTATTGATCTCTCTGATCTCTATCTCATCATATCCTTATCTCATAATCTCACAATACTTTTACAATGCAACATCAAAATATATAAGGACCGGATCCACGTGCTCACGTCGTCCTGTATGTAACCTATTCTATCAAACTCTTAGCGGTTACCTACTCTGTCTTATTACAATAACTAACAGTTATTTCCAGATAAGAGTCAACACTCAATATCTTCAACACTTTACAGTCCTTCACTACTTTAAAAACACGACATATTTAAAAAAAATTCTTTCAAAAATATCTCAACAACTTGTTGACAGGCGAAAATGATCGCTCGTTAATTGGAAGAGTGAATCGGGTCCAGGGTTGTCTAATTAACCCAAGCCATTTGGATTGACTCACTATGACGGGTTTAATGGCTCCGTTGGAGAATATAAAGTCCTAAAAGAAACAAATAAATAAATAAAAGAAACAAAATAACTCACTAATTACTAATCACTATTATATATATGCACACATAAATATACAACTTATTTTAAATAATATTTACACACAGAACTGTTCGTCTAATTTATATGCATTTTATACAATTCATGATTTTTAATCTGAACTCACTAAAATCAATGTAAAAATGGTTCTTTTGATGAAAGTAGATAAAGAAAGAAAAATGAACTATTTCTTTTTGGTTTGTTTTTATCTCTATTGCATCTGTAAAATCAAAATCAAGCTACTATTGAAACAGAATATGTAAACAATGAAAAGAAAACCATATGTAAGAGTTTATATATTAAACAAACAAATAAAAGGAATGGACTAACCTACTTATCACTTAAAGAGTATGCATCCGACATTTGTATAATCATGAATTGTCCATTCAGTATGTCCCGAGATAAATCTGCAGTGTACTTTCACGCTGTTTGGAATAAACACCAGACAATTTTTTGACTGTTGTATTTAAATGATAAAATGATAGGACGCAAAATAATAACTGTGATATATGAGACTGCAAGTAATTACACATAAGATAAATCTGATAGTAACGACCCTCTTCTAATCACTCAATGAGATTAAGATAAACCTTATCATCCGATTTGAATGATCATTCACTATTTTCATATAACTGAAGCATAAAATTGTGAACTGTATGAAAGAAATTATCTTAACGAAATAATAATCTGTGAAGACGAATGCTATCAACAGTCATCAAATTATCAAGATAAACAAATCATGGACAACAACAATATTTACAAGTAGCTAAAGCAGAAATGTAAACATATATTATGTCCAAATTCGAGTATAAGCTATCCACAACTAGCCCCAGGCCAAGTTGTTATGATTACAAAAATAATGGGTTTTTAAATCCTTTAGAAAGGTAATTGTCTCCTCTTCTGAGATCAGATATTGATTACAAAAATAAAAAGAGGATATAACCACCCAGATCATACTAAATCCTCTACAGTTAAGAAAAGGTTTATTTCTGTTTATACAAAAATGTATCAAAGATATGGCTAAAAAGTCTCAAAGATGCTTCAAATCACTTGGTAACCATGAACTCCTGGATATCCTGAAAAGAAAAGAAAAAATAGAGAGATTTAGATATATTTTTAACCATTAATTTGCAAATTTCGAATTAGAATAATTGGGATTCAAACTCATTTATTTTTTATTTTTTAAAAAGATAAGCTACAGGTTTCTGTAGCTAGTTCAAATAGTAAAAATCAAAATAAAAAATAAAAATAAAAATCTAATCTATTTTATTTTCAAAAAGGAAGAAAAGACAACAAACATAACAACTATTTTCTATTTCAGCCATTTGACCAAGGAGCATCCGAATTCATGATAGTGGAATTTTTTGGGTTGTTTCTTTTTTTTAATGAACATTTTATTAAACTGCTTAATCCTCTTGTTTACCAATTTCAAATCTGAATTAATCTCCTTATTCCTGTGGTATTTCTTGACAATTGGTTTGTCAACCATATCAGGAATTAGCTCAACAGTAATGGCATGGAAGTCATGTTCTTTATCACATCTAAAAATCTCCTCTAGTGCATGAAAACAAAGCGTGGCCTTCTTGCCCAAGGGGTTTCGAACTACAACAAAGAGTATATTTGTGATAGATTGATATTTTGTGGATAAGAACACTAGTATTTGATATCATGTTTAACCTCTTTCCATGATAAAACTTAGTCGTTTTCTTATAGATCTTCAAATCCACAGAGAGGAAATGAAAAACAAAGAAAACCCAAACGCAACAGATTTTCTGAGAAAATGATGTCCAAAAAAGGAAACATACCTGTGAGATGAAAATATTTCTGAAGAATCTTCTCACGGTGAAGGTAAATGGGCCCATTTCCATTCTGGGTTTTAAAGGGTTTGGTCTAATTCGTAACGGTTTTCTCAGAATCTCTCCCGTAAACTCATGTCTCTGGGAAGAAAAAACGGGATTAAACTTTGCTAAGTAACTACAAATGTGTGAAACTTCAGGGCTGTTCGGATCTTCTCAGACGAAAAGGGCCATAAAGTTTTAGCATACCAACAGTCATGAAGGTAGAGAGAGATCATTGTAAGCATGAAGGGTTTGTAAGAGTAGACCAGAGCTATACTCCAGGCCCGAAAACCATCAACAGTCTATGGCGTATGAGGAGAAAATGCATAACGAAAAGAAAGGCATTGTTTGAAATGAATGAAAGGGGTGTTGCAAAGACCAAGACCAAGCTTCAAAATTATGGTCTAACTGTAATCGTATTTCCACCTCTCATAAAGTACAAGCCACGACCAGCGCATTAAAATAAAAATAAGTGCGCAACATAGTGGGTTCGATCATAAAGTTTGTAAGAAACAAACTTGTAAATCAAAGCCTAGTGATGAGGAAACATATGACCAATAACCACACAAAAACCATATCAATGCTCAAATCAAAAGGTCCTTTGTTGATATAATTTACAATCCGCAAGCATGTTTGGCATTCAAGGAATCGAAACAAAGAGAATAGTCTTTATAGCAAGGAACAAGGCTTCATTAATAAATTGTAGAGACATTTTTCCTTTCATAATTTTTTCGATTAGAATGGTAACACAGTCATAAGTTTTAATGCTTCATTTTCATTCTTTCAGTCATGAAGAAGCATAAAAAAAACAATAGGGAAAAGCGACAACTTACAATTGTCATTTCGAAAATTGCTTATGAAGAACAGAAAAATGGATGACCCTAGTTAGGCAGCTACATAGATCATTTAATTGATATAAAAAGTTAAAAATATGTTGGGCTGCCAACAATGGTGACATGCTGGGAAAAGCAGTTATCTCTGTAATACAAATGAGTTCAGGTTAGATAAATATGAAAGATTTCAAATCGAAGAACAACTAAAAGGTTATTTGAACATATTTAATAATCATGACACGGTCCATTTTAAGATATCTTTCATTTAAAAAGAACGAAATCTGGTGACAAACTTCACAAAAGAAAGCCACGACATTTAAGTTAATGTCTCCAATACTGTTGACAGGACCACTGCTTCCAATGTGCGTTCATAGCCTCGACAGGGATGTCAATTAACCCACTCTGACGTCTATATTTTGTCCAAGAAATTTCAAATCAAAATGAAGGATGCATATGACCAAAATCAAGATTTATACCTGAGAATTTTCTTTAACCTGACATTGCGTCGCTGCCAGCGGGCCTATTCAATACCCCTACGAAGCTATCTTGGCATCATGCATGCATTTACCCGCTTCCAGCAGACATGTTCAGTGTCCCGATGGGTTTACAAACACTTCCCATAGCTCTCTGAGAAATTATTCACATTCTGATATAGTTTTAAAGATATTCAATAGAGCGGGGTGACGCTGAAAATTCCAGTTTTGACACAACTTTATATTTTCCAGGCCTTAAAATTTTTAGCTAACCTTCATCAAGATCTAAAAATATTGTATTAAAAAAACTAATTTTCGAGGACAGGGAGTCATCGTTGAGTCTCTTTTTTTAAAAGTAGGGACATCGTGAAGAGATTTTTAAAGATAATTGTGATTACTTTCAAGTGCAAATTGAAACTGAGAAATCGAATTTCAAACAAAATATCATCTTTAACTAGCCTACAATTTTAGAGATAAACAACAATTGATGCTCTGACAACCTTTGACAGTTATTTCGAGATGAAGCATTTTGTTTTCCTCTTCTGAACTAAAAGGTGACACAGACACGGTTTAACCAGAAAGCAATGAAAACAAAAAAAATAAAAAGAACCAAAAACCATAAAATAAATAAAAACAAAAAATTATATACAAAGATGGATCTGAAAACATCATGCGAAAAATCCCTTGGGAAACTAAAAAAAAATAGGAAAAAACCTTGTCGATGTGAAAGAAGTCCTATTCGTGACACCTTGGGTCAGGGTCAAATTTACAATTCAGATTTATTTATCTCTTTAATTTCCATTTAAGATTTTGATAATAATACTGTGTCTTTGAAAAGAAATATTCAACAAAAAGTAGAGAGAAAAGGATCATGCAGACTTCCCTAACAATAATCATGTTATGGTTCTCATGGTGCGCCCACTTGCGTTCATGACTGCATTATTACAAAGAGAAATAGTGAGGAATAAAATGGAAAGAAAACCTATTCCCAAACCTACCCTAACTACTAAATAAATCAGAATACTACGTGAAGTCATTCTTCCAATGTAGCCATCGGAGTAACTCCAATCCTGCAATGGAAACAAAATCAAACATTACTAACAAGAATGCTAATATATCAAAAAATGACATAAATATATCACACTTACCTTCATAATCATCATTTAGAAACAAAGTAAGCATGATCTTACCATTCTCTCAAAATTTCTTGATGTATGAATCCTCCAACCATTGTGCAATCTTGTCATGATAAGGGTCATAATGGCATGGGCGAGTGTAAGTAAGTTTGAAAAACCTGTCAAGATTATGAGGAAATGAAATAGCCATTAGCCAAGGATGAAGGGCCCCATTCTCCTAACAATTCTCTAAGTGTTTATTAATTTCTTCACATGGAGGATCTAAAAGAAATATGCCATGCCTACTTCCAAGATACTTAGGTAAAAACAAAGCAGGCACAACTTTATCTTTATTATGAAGATTTTTTATATACGAATATTCAAGCCATCCTAAGATTCTGTCACAAAAAAGAGGATGCAAACCATGACTTTGATGAAACGAATATATCAATGGGGAACTCATCATAAGAGGATTCGTGACATCAATTAGATCATTGGTTTGAATACTTCCTTTGATGAGATTGATCATTTCAAAATTTGAAGCATAAACATTAAAATTTGAGCTAATCAAAGAACGAATATGCAACGTAGAATGTTTGATCTCCATAAGATAGAGTGCATTGTCTTTTTCAACAATAAACTATGTAAAATCATCTCGCAACATGTCCTTTTCCCATGTGAGTGATGAAAGTGAACAAGCGTCAAATCCGATTTTATCAATGTTATGATTGGAATTAACTTCATCAAATCTTGGCATATCGAAAGGATATGATTGTGGCAGAAAAGAGTAGGATGTTGTAGGTAAGGTATCAAGTCCACCAGAATCTAATAAGAGATCAGGATATAAAGAATAAAAGGAATAAAAAATAAGCACATGAAAAGAATCTCTTGAGCTATGATATTTAACAATGGTATTCTCAAGACATTTCTCTTCATTTTCTTTAAAACTCTCACTCTGTTTTGGTGACAAATTCCTCAACATAATATGATCATCTAGATTTTCCTTATGTATAATAGATAATTGAAAACTTACGTGAAAAACGTCTAGTATTTCCTGTGGATAAAGTACATTTTGAGGATGAAGGTTTAAGGTTTCTCCTTCCAATTGCATATCTTCTTCTCTAATCAGTTTCATAGGAATGTTAGAATGTTTAAGATGATTTTCGTCTCTTAAGTGTTCTTCAATGACTGAGTTTAAATATTGATTAGAGCATGAGTTACAAGAATGATGATATTCACCTCGACCAAGAATCGAATATTCTTCTACGATGGTCGAAGACTGAAAATATAATGATTCAAAGGAAAAACCAGTTTGGTTGTTGGTAAGAACCTGGTCAATAGATTCTACCTCCCTTTCTTGTTCAAAATATTCGGATGGATTCCTCTCATTGTGAGAACTAAATTCTTCTCGCAATTGAGTGATAGGATTTGCAATTGGTTCTTCATTCACGATTGAATGTGACTGGATGGAAGGGATGCAAGCATCATAGCGGAGATTTAATACAAATGACATGTCATCGAGATTAAATTTATAGAGGATATGTCAAAAAGTCTTCTGAAGATGAATCACCATTGATTAGCGAAGTCTGGAATTCTTCACATAATTGATTGTAATCATAAATTTTGAAAGCATCTACAAATTGATCTACAAATTGAAGCCAATAAAAAATGTGACATGCTGGAAAGGACTCAAACCAATGTTTAATCCGACCTATAAAAGTAAAAGCGAACAATTTGCATAAAACTCTTAAATCAGAAATGTCATGTTTGATTCATTTCCACCAAAACTTATTAAGGTGGTCTTTAGCAGATGCATTGCCTCCACCATCAAAGGTGAGTTTGGACAAGCGAGAGACTCTCTCGTTTGGAACATCGGGTAATGAGAAATGGAAAGCATGTTCCAACACAGTGATTTGGGGAGCCATGGGGAAATTGAATACATTTAAAATGAAGGCTCCTACAAGGCCATCTTGTCAGTTGACCCTCCTTCCAGCGCCATTTGTTGACAGGCAAAAATGACCGCTCATCAACTAGAAGAGTGAATCTGGTTCGTGGTTGTCTAATTAACCCAAGCCGTTTGGATTGACTCACTCTGACGAGTTTAATGGGTCCGTTGGCCAATCTGAAGTCCTACAATAAACAAATAAATAAATAAAATAAACAAAATAACTCACTAATTACTAATCATTGTTATGTATATGCACACATAAATATACAACTTATTTTAAATAATATTTACACACATAACTGTTCGTCTAATTTATATGCATTTTATACAATTCATGAGTTTTAATATGAACTCACTAAAATCAATGTAAAAATGGTTCTTTTGATGAAAGTAGATAAAGAAAGAAAAATGAACTATTTCTTTTTGGTTTGTTTTTATCTCTATTGCATCTGTAAAATCAAAATCAAGCTACTATTGAAATAGAATATGTAAACAATGAAAACCAAACCATATGTAAGAGTTTCTATATTAAACAAAGAAATAAAAGGAACATACTAACCTATTTATCACTCGAAGAGTATGCATTCGACGTTTGTATAATCATGAATCGTCTATTCAGTCTATCCCGAGATAAATATGCAGTGTACTTTCACGTTGTTTGGAATAAATGCGAGACAGTTTGTTGATTGTTGTATTTAAATGATAAAACGATAGGATGCAAAATAATAACTGTGATATATGAGACTGCAAGTAATTACACAGAAGATAAATCTTACAGTAACGACCTGCTTTTAATCACTCAACGATATTAAGATAAACCTTATTATCTGAATTGAATGATCATTCACTATTTTCATATAACTGAAGCATAACATTGTGAACTGTATGAAAAAAATTATCTTAACGAAATAATAATCTGTGAAGATGAAAGCTATCAACAGTCATCAAATTATCAAGATAAACAAATCATGGACAACAACAATATTTACAAGTATCTAAAGCAGAAATGTAAACATATATTATGTCCAAATTCGAGTATAAGATGTCCACAACTAGCCCTAGGCCAAGATGTTCTGATTACAAAAATAATGGGTTTTTAAAGCCTTCAGAAAGGTAGATGTCTCCTCTTCTGAGATCAGATATTGATTACAAAAATAAAAGGGGGATATAACCACCCAGGTCATACTAAATCCTCTACAGCTAAGAAAAGGGTTATTTATGTTTATACAAAAATGTATCAAAGATATGGCTAACAAGTCTCAAAGATGCTTCAAATCACTTGGTAACCATGAACTCCTGGATATCCTAAAAAGAAAAGAAAAAATAGAGAGATTTAGATATATATTTTAACCATTAATTTGCAAATTTCGAATTAGAATAACTGGGATTCAAACTAATGTATTTTTTATTTTTTAAAAAGATAAGCTACAGGTTTCTGTAGCTAGTTCAAATAGTAAAAATCAAAATAAAATCTAATCTATTTTATTTTCAAAACAGAAGCAAATCCAACAAGCATAACAACTATTTTCTATTTCATCCATTTGACCAAGGAGCATCCGAATTCATGATAGTAGAATTTTTTGGGTTGTTTCTTTTTTTTTAATGAACATTTTATTAAACTACTTAATCCTCTTGTTTACCAATTTCAAATCTGAATTAATCTCCTTATTCCTATGGTATTTCTTGACAATTGGTTTGTGAACCATATCAGGAATTAGCTCAACAGTAATGGCATGGAAGTCCTTTTCTTTATCACATCTAAAAATCTCCTCCAGGGCATGAAAACAGAGCATGGCCTTCTTGCCCAAGGGGTTTCAAACTACAACAAAGAGTAGATTTGTGATATCTTGATATTTTGTGGATAAACAAACTGGTATTTGATAGCAAGTTTAACCCCTGTCCATGATAAAACTCAGTCGTTTTCTTATAGATCTTCAAATCCATAGAGAGGAAAGGAAAAACAAAGAAAACCCAAACGCAACAGATTTTATGAGAAAATGCTGTCCAAAAAACGAAACATACTTGTGAGATGAAAATGTTTCTAAAGAATCTGCTAGCGAGGAAGGCAAATGGGCCCATTTCCGTTTTGGGTTTTAAAGGGTTTGGTCTAATTCATAACGGTTTGCTCAGAATCTCTCCCGCACAATCGTGTCTTCAACAAGCAAAAACGGGATTAAACTTTGCTAAGTAACAAAAAATGTGTGAAACTTCAGGGTTGTTCGGATCTACTCAGACGAAAAGGGCCATAAGGTTTCAACAGAAAAATAGTCAAGAAGACAGAGAGAGATCACTATAAGCATGAAGGGTTTGTAAGAGTAGACCAGACGTATACTCTAGTCCGGAAAACCATCAACAGTCTATGGCATTTGAGGAGAAAATACATAACGAAAAGAAAGGCATTGTTTGAAATGAATGTGAGGGGTGTTGAAAAGCCCAAGACCAAGCTTCGAAATGATGGGCTAACTGTAATCGTATTTCCACCTCTCATAAAGTACAAGCCACGACCAGAGCATTAAAATAAAAATAAGTGCACAATATAGTGGGTTCGATCATAAAGTTTGGGAGAGTGAAACTTGTAAATCAAAGCTTAGTGATGAGGAAACATATGACCAAGAACCACACAAAAACCATATCAATGCTCAAATCAAAAGGTCCTTTGTTGATATAATTTACAATCCCCAAGCATGTTTGGCATTCAAGGAATCGAAACAAAGAGAATAGTCTTCATAGCAAGGAACAAGGCTTCATTAATAAACTGTAGAGACATTTTTCCTTTCATAAATTTTTCGAATAGAATGGTAACATAGTCGTAAGTTTTAATGCTTCGTTTTCATGCATTCAATCATGATGAAGCATAAAAAAAACAATAGGGAAAAGAGACAACTTACAATTGTCATTTCGAAAATTGCTTATGAAGAACATAAAAATGGATGACCCCAGTTAGGCAGCTACATAGATCATTTAATTGATATAAAAAGTTAAAAATATGTTGGGCTACCAACACAACACGATTTAATTCTCAGTTAATTTCTTATTTGAAACTCTTTCATGATGAGTTGTCATTCCTTTGCCTCCACACATTCACATTGACTTTGAAGGTGATGCTCCTGCATCATAATCCTCTGGTTAAAAATTTCATGGACTCCTGTCCATGAGCTCCTGCACTGTCTTTCCATGCTTCAAAATATCAGGTTTTGTGACCCAACTTGCATCTTCCATTGGATGATATTTCCACTTCACTAAATATTCAAGATATGTCTTCCTCCTAGTCTTCTTTCCATCTCTTTGTTCAATGATTTTATCTAGCTGAGGTTTTTATGTTGTGGACAATTGTTCTTCCCACTAAACATATTTTTGATCATCTGATTCTCCTACCTCATCTCTCCTGTAAGGATACAAGTATACAACATTGAATATCGGTGATATCCCAACATTGTCTGGCAACTCAATTTCATAAGCATTGGCTATGAATGTTTTGAGAATACTGCATGGTCCTATCTTCTTCACCTTCAACTTGTTATACGTTCCCCTTGGAAACCTCTCTTTTCTCAAATGATATAAAACTTCATCTCCAACCTCCAATTGAACTTCTCTCCTCTTTTGATCAACTTTGTTCTTGTATTTCTGGTTTCTTTCTTGTAGTTGTTCTCTGACTCTGTCATGGAGTTTCTGCATTTATGTTGTAAAATCTTCTGCTCCAACACTTCTGAACTCATATTGATTCAGATCTCTCAATTCTGTAATCCCTCTTGGTTGTATACCATACACAATTTCGAATGGATTTTTTCATGTGCTCTTGTTCATTGAATTTTTTGAACGCAAATTCTTCTTGTGCCAGAATCTAATCCCATTTCCGACCTTGCTCAGTGACTAAACTTCTCAACAAGTTTCCCAGAATCCTATTGATCTAAAAATGAAGAAGACTTGAAATACTTGAAATTATTGTAATGTAAATGTTATGTGTTTAAAGCAAATGGATCAGTTTGCAACACATAGATTAAAGGATTACTCATGCAAAATACACATAGAAAGCAGCATAATCAATGAACATAAGCACATAAATGCAACAATTTGATAAAGGAGTTCACCCCTCTCTTGGGCTACATCTCCTGGTCCAGCTTCCAATGGATCATTATTATTAATTACTCAAATTGATCAAACACATGTCTTACAATGCTCAAACTGACAAACCGACTGCTCCAATGGCTTCAGAGCATCCAAAAACCCCTGTCTAGGCTCTTTTGGCACCTCAATCGGTCGAAAAACGAAGAAGTTAGGCCTCCTGGAAGTCTCCCTCTTCAAGCTTGCTGTCTCTGCATCTACAAATTGCACCCTTGTAAATTGAACCTGGCTCACACGCAATAAGTAGTGTGAAAACCCAGCACCGGGTGAAACCGTGCCAACGGTGCAAAGCATAGGATGGTTAAGGGTGCGCCAGCCCCTAACCGCCTAGCACCGGGGCGTATGATGGTCATGTGACCGCGCGCGTGGGCAAAAAGGGCTTAAACACTTAACCATTTAACTCTCGTGCTCTCAGTTGGTCATATGGCATAATACAAGGGACCAAATGCTATGTTAAAAACCCCACGCGCCGTTGGTGGGTATGGGCATATACAACAATAGTGTGACCGGGGGCTGGGGCTAAGCCCCAGCCCGGACCCCCACGCTGACCAATACATAAAATGACTTTATATATATTGTTTTACATATATTTCATAAGAAACAATGTGTGGGCTAGTGGTATCCCACACTCTACCAAAGCATGGAGCCACCGGGAGGTCATGGGTTCGACTCCCATGGACCTCATACTATTTTAAACACAACCAATTAGCCAATTCCGGGGTGCCACGTGGCAGCCCATGATTGGGCCACGTGGCACCCAATCATTGACCAAAAAACTACCACGTGTTGACACATCATTCGCCTTCAACAACCACCCAGATTCTTCCACTTCATCAAATGCCACATCATCATACGGTCTGTATGGCCCTGCCACGTCAGCCTGTATGGACTGTACGGACTGTACAATCAGCATCATTTTTTTTTGCCTGTTTGACTTGATGATTAGATTGCAATATCTCTCTCTCCCGACGTCCGTTTGAGACGAAACGAGTTGCATTGGGTTTGCAAAGACGAGGTCTATCCTCTCATCTGGTTTGAATCGATTCTGAGCACTTTGAATTTTTGAGCAAAATTTGATCCCCTGATCACACCTCCCCATTGGGAAGCTTTTGGACCTCCAAAAGACTATTTTCAGTCTATGTGAAGATGAGGGTAAAGTTCCCTCACCCTTCCAACCTCAATCCACTTGGATTTTCTTGGATTTGT
>ML783485.1:275139-285965 GCA_009831015.1 Picea engelmannii | reverse complement strand
TTGAATTTTTTGTATTCTACAATATACTTCAATTTGACGTATCCAATTATCTAACTTCTCAGCATTAACTTCTCCATTGTATATTGGCAATTCAAATTTTATATCAAGATTTAATGAAGGAATTTGCGAAGGAGTTTTACCATGCCCCTTTGGAGAATTTGGAAGAGGTCTCGAACTGGTAGAAGAAGAAGAAGAAGATGATGGAGGAGAGGGTGGTGGAGAAGCACCATTCCCTCCATTTTCGTCTGGAGGTTTATCACCACTGCCTCCCTTATGCATGGAAGGGTTGGAGCCTTCACCCTGTGACAATATGTTCCTTTCCATCAATATCTTCATCATCTCTCTCAGCTCCATGACAGCCTCTCTAAGATCTTCATTTTCGGGAGGAACACGTTCATGCTTTCTGCATGAGCCATGCTTGGTGAATGTCTCCCTGAAACTTGCGGTGAATGAATATGCTTCCTCCTTGTCGGATGAGAACTTGGCTCCACAAGTTGACCTTATCCTCTTGTGATTTTCAACCTTGTGAGCATCAGAAACAAAACTTGCAAACAATCAAGTCTTCAAAAACCAGTGCTCTGATACCAACTTGATCTAAAAATGAAGAAGACTTGAAATACTTAAAATTATTGCAATGTAAATGTTATGTGTTTAAAGAAAATGGATCATTTTGCAACACATAGATTAAAGGATTACTCATGCAAAACACACATAGACATCAGCACAATCAATGAACATAAGCACATAAACACAACAATTTGATAAAGGAGTTCACCCCTCTCTTGGGCTACATCTCCTGGTCCAGCTTCCAATGGATCATTATTATTAATTGCTCAAAGTGCTCAAAAACATGTCTTACAATGCTCAAACTAACAAACTGACTACTCTAATGGATTCAGAGCGTCCAAAAACCCCTGTCTAGGCTCTTTCGACACCTCAATCGGTCGAAAAACGAAGAAGTTAGGCCTCCTAGAAGTCTCCCTCTTCAAGCTTGTTGTCTCTGCATCTACAAATTGCACCCTTGTAAATTGAACCTGGCTCACATGCAATAAGTAGCGTGAAAAACCAGCACCAGGTGCAACCGTGCCAATGGTGCAAACCGTAGGATGGTTAAGGGTGCGCCAGCCCCTAACCGCTTAGCACCAGGGCGTATGAAGGTCATGTGACCGCGCGTGTGGGCAAAAAGGGCTTAAACACTTAACCATTTAACTCTCGTGCTCTCGGTTGGTCATATGGCATAATACAAGGGACCAAATGCTATGTTAAAAACCCTGCACACCATTGGTGGGTATGGGCATATACAACAATGGTGTGACCGGGGGCTAGGGCTAAGCCCCAGCCCGGACCCCCGCGCCGACCAATACATAAAATGACTTTATATATATTGTTTTACATATATTTCATAAGCAACAATGTGTGGGCTAGTGGTAGACCACACTCTACCAAAGCGCGGAGCCACCGGGAGGTCGTGGGTTCGACTCCCATGGACCTCATACCATTTTAAACACAACCAATCAGCCAATTCTGGGGTGCCACGTGGCAGCCCATGATTGGGCCACGTGGCACCCAATCATTGACCAGAAAATTTCCACGTGTCGACACATCATTCTCCTTCAAAAACCAACCAGATTCTACCACATCATCAGATGCCATGTCATCATACGATCTATACGACCCTGCCACGTCAGCCTGTATGGATTGTACAGACTGTACAATCAGCATCATTTTTTTTTGCCTGTTTGACTTGACAAACAGATTGCAATATATCTCGCTCTCGACGTCCGTTTGAGACGAAACAAGTTGCATTGGGTTCGCAACAACGAGGCCTACGCTCGCGTCCGGTTTGAAGCGATTCTGAGCACTTTGAATTTTTGAGCAAAATTTGATCCCTTGATCACCTATTTACTACTTCAGTCTGTCTATCTATTCGAGGGTGATATGTTGAACTAAAGGACAAGTTTGTCTCCAGCCTCTTCCATAGAGTCCTCCAAAAGTGTCCTACAAATTTGGTGTCCCTGTCTGAGACTATGCCCCTAGGCAATCCATGTAGTCCCACCACTTCTCTGAGAAACAAATTGGCTGTGTGTAGCATCGTTTGTCTTCTGGTATGGTATGAAATGTGTTATTTTTAAAAATCTTCCCACCACAACAAATATGGAATCACTCCCTTTTCGAGTTATAGGCAATCCCAAAACAAAATCCATATTGATTGCATCCCATGGCCTCTCTGGAATTGGTAATGGCTGATACAAACCATTGTTTTGTTGTCTTTCTTTTGCATACTGACAAATTCTACATTTATTCACAAATTTTTTCACTTCTGCCCTCATGCTCATCCAATAATACGAATTACTTAGTTGTGAAAATGTCTTATCATGACCAAAATGTCTAGATAAACCTCCACTATGTTTCTCTTTCAGTAGGTTATCTCTCATTGAGAATTTCGGTATGCACAGTTGGATTCCCTTGAACAATAATCCATCTTGGATCAAATATTCAGTCCACGGGCTTCTGTCTACCAAAAAGGATTCTTGCATGCCTCATAAGATTCCTTGAAATATGAATCTTATTTATACATCTCCTTGAGGTGTTCAAACCCTAACGTCTTCAATTGGAATTCCTGTACAATCAAACTCCTCCTCCTCAAATCATCTGCAACCTTGTTAGCAGTTCTAACAATATGTTTAATAATGAAAGTAAAATTATGCATAAGTTCTACCCATTTATCATGTCTTTGATTCAACTTTTCTTGCCTAGTAATAAATTGCAAATCTTGATTATCACTGTACAAGACAAATTATTTAGGAATTACATAGTGTCTCCACTTCTTCAAAGCTTGAATCACTGCATAAAATTCTTTGTCATATGTGGAATAATTCTTCTTGGTGTCATTCAACTTCTCACTAAAATAAGAAACTGGACTATTATCCTGACTCAAGACTGCTCCAATAGCTAATCCACTTGCATCACATCTCACCTAATTTTTTTTTTCCGAAATCTGGTAAGACCAAAATTGGTTGTTCTGTGATTTTCTCTTTCAACACTTGAAACTTTTTTCAACTTCCTCTGTCCAACTGAAGGACTTGTGTTTATTATTCACAGTTTCTAGCATGGTGCACATATACCAATATACCACTGGAATTTCTGATAAACTTTCTATAAAAACTTGTTAACCCATGAAAACTTCTTACCTAAGATATGTTGCTTGGTGATGGCCATTCTTTGATTGCTCTCACCTTTTCTGGATCCATCTTCAATTCATTTGAAGAGATCAAAAAACCCAACTATATGAGTTCCTTCTTCATAAAATAACTTTTCTTCATATTTATCAGCATCTTCTCTTGCTGCAACTTTTCCATCACTAATGTCAAATGTCTTAAGTGTTCTCTGTTTGTCTTACTGAAGATTAGTATGTCATCCAGATATACTATGACAATTTTTCCTATGAATTCTTTCAATACTTCATTCATCAATATCATAAATGTTCTTGGTGCATTTGTCAACCCAAATGTCATGACTGACCATTAAAAAAATCATTCATTTGTCTTGAATGTTGTTTTCCATTCATCTCCCTCTCTCATTCTCATTTGATGATATCCACTCTTCAAGTGTAAATTGGAAAAATATCTTGCTCCACTCAAGCATTCCATCAAATCATCCATCCTCGGTAAAGGAAATCTATACCTAATGGTTATCTTGTTGATGGATCTGGAATCTGTACACATTCTCCATCCTCCATCCTTCATTGTGTTTGAAAAGAAGGACTGTGGAGCAATAAAATAAAACAAATGTGGAAACAAAACACAAAAGATACACAATACAATAGAGACACAGATTTATGTGGTTCACCCAGTGTGGGCTACGTCCACAAGAGAAATTGCCAGGTCCTTCCTTTATTATTATCCATCATATGAAGGGATACAACCTGCAACAAACCCATTGTAACTTCCTCTTCTTTCTCTCACAGTCTCTAATCTCATAATACAATATTCAGTATCATACATAGATGCAATGCATTTCCCTCATAACAAAGGGTTTCCTTCTAGGCCAAAAAACCCTAACATAATTTGTACCATTAGATCTGCGACCTTATAGTGAATGGTCCAAATTTACAATGAAATTACAATATACATTTATAAGGCAATTTTTCCTTTGGGGGATTCGCCCCCAAACCCTATTGGGGGATGCTAACCTCGAACACCCATTGGGGGCCCGCTGGCCCCCGGACCCCCCAGCCATGGGGATAGCTCCCCCAAACCCTGTAGAGGGGGTAACCCCCCTCTGAACTCCCTTGCGTGGAAGAGTGTACATACTTCTAGGGTGTAAAGTCTTCATGGGGTATAAACATGGTTGAAAACAAAGGACCTCTTAATCAGGAAGATAATCAGTCTCCACAACCAACAATCTCCCACTTGGAGACTGATCTCAACAACTCCACCACTGTTGTATATGCTGGAATTTGAACCTTCTTGGACCTGGAAAATTCCTCATCTTCATCTTCATTCTTGAAGACTAACTGAAACTAAGCAGGAACTCAGCTTCTCCCTAGTTACTCCATTTGTTAATATGTTTGTATGATTCTGCCTAGTGTGTATCTTTTCCAACTTCAAATGTCCATCTTCCAAGGTGGATCGTATGAAGTGATACCTCAACTATATATGCTTAGTCTTCGAATGGAAGGCTGAGTTCTTTGCAAGATGAATGGAACTCTCACTGTCATAGTACAACCTACTATTCTCCTGCTTCTTTCCCAATTCCTCCATAAACCTCTATAACCAAATCATCTCTTTACTAGCCCCTGTAGCAACAACATACTCTGCCTCTATTGTTGAAAGTGAAACAACCTTTTGCAGTTTCAAAATCCAACTTACTGTTGGTCCACCTATAGTAAAAACATACCTTGTGGTGCTCCTCCTGCTGTCTTTATCACCTGCCATATCTGAATTAACATATTCATGTAGAAAGGTGTCTGAACCTTCAAAACATAATGCATGAGTAGCAGTACCTCTCAAATACCTGAGAATCTACTTTACTGCCTCCCAATGTTCTTTACCTAGATTGTTCATATACCTGCTCACAACTCCCACTACATGTGCAATATATGGTCTTGTGAAAACCATTCCATACATCAAGATACCAACTGCTCATGAATAAGGGACCCTGGACATGTATTATATCTCCTCTTGTGTCTTGGGACACATTTCCTTATTTAATTTTAAATGGCTAGCTAAAGGTGTACTAACTGGTTTTGCATTATGCATTCTAAACCTCTCCAACACCTTCTCTATGTACTCACCCTGAGACAATGTCAATTTGCGATTTTTCTTGTCTCTTGTTATTCTCATACCAAGGATTTTCTTTGGAGCACCCAAATCCTTCATTGCAAATGAATTATCTAATTTATTCTTGAGAACATTTATATCCTGCATATTAGACCCTGCAACAAGCATATCATCTACATACAATATCAAGATAATATAGCTTCCATTTTCTAGATTTTTGAAATAAACACAGTGATCAGAATGACATCTACTATAACCATGTTCTGTCATAAACCTGTCAAACTTCAAATACCATTTCCTTGGATCTTTCTTTAGGCCATACAATCTCTTCTTCAACCTGAATACCAAATTCTCCTTCCCTTTGACCTCATACCCCTGTGGTTGTTGCATATAAATCTGTTCCTCAAATCCCCATGGAGAAAAGTTGTTTTAACATCTAATTGTTCAAGATGAAAATATTCTACTGCCACAAGACTTAAAATAGTACTAATTGAAGTCATTTTAACAACAGGAGAAAATATTTCATCAAAATCTATACCTTTCTTTTGTGCAAACCCCTTTACAACAAGTTCAGCCTTGTATCTCTTTATTCCTCCATCTTCTTCCTTCAACTTGTAAACCCATTTATTCTGCAATGCTCTTTTTCCTGCAGGAAACTAAAACAAGTCCCAAGTATGGTTATTTACCAAGGAATCCATTTCCTCTTTCATGCCTTACTCCCATTTATTTTTTGTGTCTACCTGCATTGCCTCTTCATAACATTCCAGTTCACCAGAATCAGTCAACAATAAATAATACAATGAAGGAGAGTATCGTTCAGGGGGTATACTTAACCTAGTAGATTTTTTAACAAAACTTGCAGGTGTTTGAGGTACCTGCTGCTCTTGTTGTTGCACATTTTGATTTTCTGGTTCCTTTGGAATTTCTTTTTCAGTGATCTCATCAAGCACTGTGTATTCTTGTTTTTCTTTTTCCCGTTTCTTTTCCTGCAACTGATCTTTGTACATGACCTTCTCATTGAATATGACATCTCTACTCCTAATGATTTTGTTATTTTCATAATCTCATAAGAGATAAAAAAATCATTAACACTAAATAAAGGTACACTTCTTGGATTTTGCCTCAAGCTTTGTTCTATTTTCTTTTTCAATATGGACAAATGCTTCACAACTAAAAGTTTTCAAAAAATAATAGTTTAAATGTTTTCCTGTCCATTCCTCCTCTGGAATTATACCATCCAAAGAGCTTCAAGTTCCTCTGCTTATTAAGTAAACAACAATATCTACAACATCTACCCAGAACTATAAGGGAAAACCAGCATGCAATCTCATACTCCTTGCACGCTCCATGATTGTCCTATTCATCATTTCTGACACACCATTTTCTTGTGGTGTTCTTGGAATTGTATTCTCTCTACAAATCCTATGGTATGAACAATAATTATCAAACTACTTGATGCAATATTCACCTCCATTATCTGATCTAAGACACTTCAAACTTTTTCCTGTCTCATTCTCAACCAAAGCTTTCCATTTCTTAAAAGTATCAAAAACATCAGATTTTTGTCGAATGCAATAAACCCAAGTTTTTCTAGTTGCATCATCAATAAAAGTAACGTAATAACGAGAGATGCCAAGAGATGATACCTGAACTAGTCCCCATACATATGTATGCACAAGCTCTAACCTTTCAGTCTTCGTTTCTTTTCTGACTCTGAGAAATTTGTCTCTCTTCTGTTTTCCATAAACACAATTCTCAATGAAGTCCAAATCAATTTGTTTAAGATTTGGAAACAAATTTCTTTTGTGAATTATCTGCATTCCCTTCTCACTCATGTGTCCCAGCCTATGATTCCACGGTGCTGTATCCACTCCTGTAGAATCTATAGAGATAGAAGAGTCAGTATTACTAGTACATAAATACAGTGTACCTACCTTCTCTCCTTTTTCTATCACCAATGATCCTTTGATGACCTTCCACGTATTATCTGTAAATATGGATATACAACCTTCACTTGCCAACTGCCCTATTGAAATTAGATTTTTCCTTAAATCTGGAACATGTCTTACCTCTTTCAACAACCATTGGTTTCCATTGCGTTGCTTTATTTTTACCTTTCCCATTCCAACAATTTTGCATGGTGCATCATCACTCAAATGAGTCTGTCCAAAATCACCTTGAACTTAATATAGAAAATGTTTCCCATGGGGTGTGGCATGAAATGAAGACCCTGAATCTACTACCCAAGACTCATAAATATTATCTACAGAAAGAATCAAATCATCTTGTAACACATCACCTGTTACATTTGTTTCTTGATTTCTCTCCTATTGTCCATCTCTTTGTTTATTTGGAGCTCCATAGTATTTCTTCAGATGTCCTTTCTTCCCACAATTCCATCACTCTATATTTCCAAGTCTGGATTTGGATCTTCCCTTCCTAGAATTCTCACGGTTCTTTGGGCTCCATGTTAAGCGCATTACTTGATGTCTCACCTATGCTTTTCCATCGCATTTACTCACTAAGGATAACACCAACAACATCATCAAATTTGAAAGTATTTGAACCAAATATAGAGTTACTTACAACCATGACCAAGCCATTCTAGCTTTCTGGTAATGAGTACAATATTAGAAGAGCCCTGACCTCATCATCAAAGTCCACTTTTACAGAACTTAGTTGATTAGTAACCGTATTAAAATCATTTAAATGATCTGCATCAGACCCACCTTCTGACATCTTCATATTAAATAATCTCTTCATTAGAAATACCTTATTGTACGTCGAGGTTTTTTCATACAATTTATCCAATGCATCCATTGAAGCCTTCATTGTCTTTTCTTTCGAAATATTGAAATCCACCGATGCTGCCAGGCTCAGTCGTATTGTTCCTAGATCCTTTCTGTCAATAATTTCCCATTCTTCATCCTTCATGGTCGTCGACTTATTTTCTACTCCACCCAATGGTAGGAATAGATCCTTCTAATATAAATAAACTTCCATCTACATCTTCCATAACTAGTAGTTTTGGTCATTAAATTTCTCAACCCTAAACTTTCCATCTTCCGCCATTACTCCCACTCAAACCTGGAACCCTCTTTTCCTGAGAATTACCTTTCTCTCTGATACCAGTTGTTAGAAAAATAGGATGGTGGAGCAGTAAAATAAAACAAATGTGGAAACAAAATAGAGAAGATACACAATACAATAGAGACACAGATTTATGTGGTTCACCCAGTGTGGGCTACGTCCACTAGGTAAATTTCCAGGTCCTTCCTTTATTATTATCCAGCATATGAAAGGATACAACCTACAACAAACCCGTTGTGAATTCCTCTTCCTTCTCTCACAGTCTCTAATCTCATAATACAATATTCGCCATCATACATAGACGCAACACATTTCCCTCATAACAGAGGGTTGCCTTCTAGGGAAAAAACCCCTAAAATAATTTCTACCGTTAGATCTGCGACCTTATAATGACTAGTCCAAATTTACAATGAAATTACAATATACATTTACAACCCCGAACCCCGAACCCCACAGAGGGGGTAACCCCCCTCTGCACCCCCCCATGCGGAAGTGTGTACATACTTCTAGGGTGTAACATCTTCATGGGGTATAAACACAGCTGAAAACAAAGGACCTCTGAATAGGTGTTAAGAACCAAATATCAATATAGGATAGAAAAACCTCAGAATAAGTACTCAACGCCTTGAAAAAAAGATAACTTTAGATAATAAGCCTCTTCGATGGGGTAACCTCCTTTTACCCCACATAAATGTTCAAGTACAAGATGATTCCAAATGAAAATTTCTCCTTGGTATATATAGGAGACTAGGAGGTATAATTACAACTAATGGAATAAAGCCGACATAAATAAAATAACATTACTAATGTAATATGCCCCAATTAAGGGGTAATGAGCCAATATTAGGCTTAACATGACCCTCCCCTTGAGACAAGTGTTGTATGCAATGCTTGAGTAACTCTGGATGCTTCTGTATAAAAGACTCATCTTCCCAAGTGGAATCTTCAGTCGGTAGTTTCCTCCATTTAATGAGATACTCTGAAATGGATCTATTCCTCAACTGGAGAATTCTTGTGTCAGTGATGGATTCATGATCCAATATGATTTATCATTTTTCCTTCCTTGTCAAGTTTTAGCAATATAGTTTGAACTGGGATCTTATCACCTATTACCTTTTTTAAGCATGAAACATGGAAAATTGGGTGTACTCATGAAGATCAAGCCAAATCCAATTTGTATGACATAGTACCAATCTTTTGCAACAGCTTATAAGGGCCATAGTACTTTGGTGATAATTTATTATCCTTCTTGTCTTGCTTGAGGGACATCTGTTTGTATGGATATAGTCTTAAAAACACCCAATCCCCTACTTCAAAACTTATTTCACTACGATGTTGATTTGCTTGTTGTTTCATGCGATTTTGTGCCATGTTCAGGTTGTCCTTTAAGATTTGGAGAACTTATTGTTGATGCTTGATGTGATCTTCCACTTCTTGAACCTTAGATTTTTCTTTTAGAGAAGAAGTGATGGAAAGAGGGTGGTATCCATAGAGTGCCATAAAGGGTGTCATTTTTGTTGTAGTATTAAAGGAAGTGTTATACCACCATTCTGCCAAGGGTAACCATTTGAACCATTGTGTTTTTTTATCAGAGACAAAACAACGAAGGTAACAGTCTAGACATTTGTTCACTATATCAGTTTGTCGATCATATTGAGGATGATAGGATGAGCTATGAGCCAATTGAGTACCCAAACAAGAAAATAATTCTTTCCAAAAATGTCCAGTGAAGATGGGATCTTTGTCACTTACAATAATCTTTGGGCTGTCATGTAGCTTTGAACTGTCTCCATGAATGTGGTGGAAACTGTACTAGCTTTGAAAGGATGAGAGAGTGCACAAAAGTGTGTGTACTTGGTCAGTCTATCAACAATCACCATGATGACACTCTTTTCTTCAGACTTCGGTAACCTTGTGATGAAAGACATGGAAACCACCTCCCAACACTCACTTGGGATGGATAATGGTTGTAAAAGACCTGGGGTCTTAATTGTTTCCACCTTATTTTGTTGGCAAACCAAACATTCTGCCACAAACCTTTGAACATTAGTTTTAAGGCCATCCCAAAAAAAATCCTTCTTGACTCTATGGCAGGTTTTCAAAAATTCCGAGTGCCCTCCTACTGGTGACGTGTGAAATTCCAATAGTACCTTTTGTTTGAGTTGGGATTTTTTACATAAATATAAGCGATCTTTGTACCATAGTGAATCATTTTTCCATGTAAATGTATCTGATGCACTGGAATCCTACTGCAACCTTTGAATGAGAGTCCACACTTTTTCGCCATTCTTCCATTCATCCCTTGCTTCTATTATCCAATCGGGTTGGATGTTTGAGATAGCTTTTGCTTTTCTTTCCTCCAATTGTTGAGGTGTCAACCTTGTAGGTTGAGGTGTTTTAGAAGAAGGAGCATTATTCTCTCTATAGATGTTAGGATTGGTCCTTCTAGTAGCC
>ML783485.1:259518-275065 GCA_009831015.1 Picea engelmannii | reverse complement strand
TTTTACTTTCAACATTTCTTGCCACCTTAAATGCATTCTCTAATGATTTGGGTTCCCAAAGGTGAACCTCATGTTGAATGTTATCCTTTAAAGTTCCTATGAATACATCAATCAAGTGCTCATCTGGAATATCTGTTACCTTTATATTCAATCTTTGGATGTTCTCAATGTGCTCCGTAACTGAACCCTTTTGCTTGATATTTATCAATTGGCTAAAGAAGGTATTGCTCCTTCTATCCTCATAGTGTGATATCATTTCTTTCATGAAAATTGTCCAAGTGACGAGTGATTTGCGAGAACAAAGCCATCGATACCATACAAATTGATTGGGTTCTAAATATAAAGAAGCAATTCGTACCTTTTGTGTATGTGGCACATTATGTTGATCAATGAATTGCTCCATATGAAGTATCCATGTGATTGGGTCCTTACCATCAAACTTCCTCATATCGATCTTAGGAACGTGGTTGTTCTTCAACCCAAAGTTGGAGTTTCTCCATTCTTAATTCACCTTCCTTGTGTCCTCATCATGAATTTCATGGGATACATTTTCACTTTCAGGTGTCCTCTCTATTAGGAAATGTTTCAATCCTTCCATGATATCACCTTTTAAACCATCAATCGCCATGGTGAAGCGATATAATCGTTGGAGTCATTATGACCGTTAGACCGATGATCTCGAACGGTTAGAACAACAATTATGACCAGAAAGTTCAGAACCGGACCATTGGGACCACGCCATAACAGACATAACTTAATTGATGAAGGATTATTGTCCGTTGGAGAAATCTGTTACCTCGATGTGTACTTATTCCGTCAATTGTTGCACCAAGAAAACTTTCTCGAATTGTATCCGAGCCAAGAAAAGAACTCATTGCTACCGCACTGTGTTTATTGAAATTTATACACCTATTCTATCACATTGAGCATTCATTCATCGACCTGAGGTATCTGATCATGAGTGTGCATGTCAGACGAACTGAGTTCCATAGAGAAGTCGTTTGAAAAAGTTTTAAACAATCTAATGGCTGAAAAAGTAATGTCTGTAGGAATTCAAGCTTCCTCGATGATAGGAGTACAAGCCTCCCCATCGACTGCTCGTGGATCTGGACCATCCTGAGCTACAGCCGAGAAAATAACCAAGCATTGAGATGACCTGGCGAATGTGAAGTTAATCCCAACTATCCTACCCAACTAAATCCCTCCTCTCGCTAGCGCGGTGAGTCATGATAGTGTCCCAAGGGACTTCGATTACACTCTCATTACTGCGTACCTCCCGAAGGGGATACGTGCAGTTTGACCGTAGCTCGATAAGATCATGGCATTAAAATTCAATGACTTCAACCTAAGGGATCACAATAACTAAAAAATGCCCGCTCCTCATAGGTATTTGACGAGGAAAAAGGGGAAGAAGTCGGGGATAATCCACCAACCATGGACTATGGACTTTGCGCAGTCCACTGTTCTGAACATAATGAAGATACCACATTTTGGAAGGCACCAGGAGGTTAACACATGCATTAAGTTCCTATTGTCGTTCTTCCATGGAGGCTATATGTGGATAGATATACGCATCACCGTCGATTCGACGCTAATCCATAGGATCACTAGATTGAGAATGTAGGGACCCGACCTGCAAGACTTCTACCCAGGGAAGGCTGCAGACCAAACCCTGGTGAAGAGGATTAAATATACCTATGGTGATGTAGAAAAGGGGACCCAAGGCTACAAAGTAGCTTCCATCCATAATGGTGCAGTGTGCCTGGCATGCCAGTTGATCGTAGGAAATATAGTGAGAAAGAAAAGACCCACGCAGGTCATACGGTTCGTTGTTGACCTCGCTAGAAAATGTGTGGAAGGACTACAAATGAACTAGGAAAAGTACTTAGTCAACTAGTTAGAACTGGATTTCCGCGAAGCTCAGGATCAAGGCTATGAGTTCCTTTTTAGCTGCCTATTGATATTCATCGCATTTACTACTAGGGAGATACCAGAAGGTGTGACCTTCCATGACATTGAGCCATTAGAGCCACTCGTTGCAACATTCACCATGCTCTGGTACTCGAGCGATATGGGGAAACAATGGAAGTTGAACACGGTATTCCATACCTACTATATCCAGTTAAAGAGGGATATTGGGGCTTTCCCTCATATGACGCCAAACACCCTACACTGGTTCAGGCCCCTTATGAAGTTCTGTGCAGATTGACACTTTATTTATATCATTGTGCATGCAGACGAGAGTAAATAAGAGATTCAATCATACTATAAATTCATAGAGGAAGACCTAGAAGAAATAACTAAGGACTGGCCTGCATAGCTCCTTATCCTTGGTGACCCCACAGAACTTTCTAACCCCGAACTAATCAGTAGCCCGGAGGCAACTTGCAAAGAGAATGACACACATAGAACTAGTAGAAGGAAAAAGACCAAAGAGGTTCAGCAACTCAACAATGCATCAAAAGAAACCACTCCAGAATAACCTGGACGAGGAGGTGATGATGAAGTAGATAAAGAAGAAACCAATGGACAAGAAGATCAACAGAAGCAAGGCAAAGTAACACTGCCTAGGGATCCTATTGATGAGGCTGATCCCTCCAAGAAAAGAAAGGTTCCCCCCAAGAAACCGACTTCCTAGAAGAAGTCCAAAACTACTAAGACTAAGTTGTAGATTGTACTCACACTCGATGACTTTGACTTCATCATCACAGTCATATATCATGCCTCACAGGACATATTGTAGAACAATAAAGCCAAACAAGTAGCCATGTATGATAGAATTGAGACAAAAATTAGAGGGGTACAACATGCCCTTCAATCCAGCCGCACAGTGTCCACTGTGCCCCCACCATTAGAAGAACCAGAGTGGGGAGATGAGACTACCCAACTCTACAGAATAGTTGATGCGACCGAAGCTTTCCTTTGTCATGCACAAGAAGAAAAAGAATAGGCCACAATGGCCATGAAGCAAGAACATGAGGAAGTAGTAGAGCAACATGGAGTTGCACAATAGGAGAAGGATGACCTCCAAACAATGTTCGTAGAGGAGAAATCACAGATTCATCAAGAGAAAGAACAACTTCTCGCGGATCATATTGGATTAAAAGAGGAAGTCAATAGAGCACTTCACTCTGTGACGGGCTTAGAGAAAAAACCAAAAGAACTAGTGGAGGATCAAGTAGCATAGCTTGTTGAAGCCATCCAACAGCTTCAATAGAGAATAGCATATCTAGAGCTACAAACAGTACCAAATACTACGCAATATGTGCGAGACCAAAGAGAAGCCACTCCCTGAAGCATAGTTGAGAGGATCAAAGAATTATCTTTAGAATGTGAACAACTTAGCCGTAGAAGTGCGCATACTTATGAGCGACTTACTGAGGACCTTGAACTGAAGACACTGGAGTCAAAACTCCATGAGGAAAAGAAGCAAGCAACGAAAGTACAGGCGCAACTGAAGATCATGTCAGTAGTTGAGAGACTAAAAGGATCCCAGGAACATCTCACTGCTCAACAACAGGTCCACACCATATAGAGAAAAATCATGGAAGTGAGTCAGAGGCTCCAACCAGTCCAGGACGAATCTTTCCAATTGTTTGAGGAGATTGAAGTTCTAGGAGAAGAGATAGAAAAAGCAGTCACTGCAGTCGAACAATTCTTAGAGGGACCTGTCAACGAAGCAGTTATCCAAGAGTTCGTCGAGAAGGAGGGCTTGGCGCAACAACAAGTTGAAGTAGCTCGAGACAAGCTTGAGTCTTTTAAGTCAGAGATACCCAGACCATAGTGCTTTGGGACGAGTCACAGGTGAGTTTTGGGGGCTTGTTGGCCCTTGAACGAGTTTTGAGGATCCTTGGTCATGTTTGAACTATTTTAGGGACTTCGATAGTCTGTCGAAGGCGGAGCACAAGTCGAAGCTAATATCACGAGATCTCAGCCCCTTGTTTAGGGCCTTTTGGGTTTTGGGATTATGTAATGGGTATGGGGATGTTGGCCCATGGGTTAACCCATGGTTAGTCCTTTTTGTAATGTATAAATAGATGTCTAGGCAATGTAAGAGAGAGACCGGGGGCCTAGAAGAGCCAAGTTGTAAGTTGTGCTAAGTGCAAGTGATAGTCATAAATGCTTTGTGCATACCATGTGAGGGTTGCAAGAATAAGTGAAAATGATTGTAAGAGACCGTGTAAAGGCTTTGTGTTGTAACCTAACTTGGGGAAGGAGGATCTGGCAAGGTGCACGCAGATCTCCTGTCTTCTGTGGAGTAGAATTTTGATGCTATGTGCCTGTAAGAAGCTCGGCCAAAGATAATAGAGAAGAGGAGAGTTGGTGGATGTATCCCTAGGCTAGGGGTGAACCACGTATACCTTGTGTTGTGGTTTCTTTGTGCATTATGGTTGTTATATTGTTTATATGATTAATTCTTAGTGTAATGAGGAATTCTTAGATGAATATGATAGCTTGGTGCCTAATTGTGTGAATAAGATGCTAGATATGATCTGTGTTGATATGCTTAGTGCTTGAATATATTACATATGGATTAATACTACGATTATTTGTTGTTAGGGTTTATTTATGTTGTAAACAAAGGATGAATACTAATGAACTATAACTGCTAAGTGCTCTGTTGAGGTGTTGTAATCACATATTTGTGTCCCAGCTAAGGTTGCAGACATTGGAGTCCTGGAATCACCCCTGCCTCTACCTCGGGTGAGACTTCATCTTCTTCACAGGTGTTGTCGAAAGGGCTGGTAGTTAGGGTTTTGTTGGTGCGCTCTTGAAGCGTTGAACCCTAGGTCTGCCCCTGTGCCAACAACAGGCCACTAGGAGGAGAAGGGGTTTCATTCTTTTTCATGGTATCTTGTTCCATAGTTGATAAAATTATATGAAAGTGGTATTATATGAGAATAATAGTGGAGGAGATATTTTTTAGTAGCCATACAGGCCATAGGTCAAAGGAAACTCCACAAAAAGTGCCTCTTTTTTTTGTACTTTCATCATTTATTTACTAGAGAAAAGAGAGCAAAGTAGCCTCACATTATAGATGGGTTTTCAACCGTATTGGGTTTCCTTGGTCATATCTTGTGTTTATTTCTATATGCTGTGAATGTGTTTCATTGTTCTCTATTTTTCTACATTTTATTTATTTTATCAATAACTAAATATTCTGAAGATCTAAAGGAAATTAACCTTAATAGTAAATATTTCAGTATTTTATTAGATCTGTTGTGATAATCTATTCTAGTGGAATATGCATGGAAATTTATAGATCAATTATGCCTACCATCATTCTATTATCTTCGGATGATGATATTCCACCAAGCATTATTTCAAGAAAATCCTATGGTATCTGAAAATACTTAGATATATTAAATTCGATATCATTTGTGATCTTTGTCTCCACACTAATCCCAGCTTTTTCCTTACAGGTTAAGATATGTCTCCCAGAAAATTAACAATCAAGCCATATGTCACTAAGGACTTTAGTAGCGATCAATAGATAGAATACAAATCAAATGTGGTCGAAGCCACATATGATGACACCTATAGACTATTGGAAAACGAGGGAGAGAAAATCAAGTGGGGAAATGTGTATCAAATGTTTAAGAAATAAAATTTCCTTGATGAAGTAGAATAACAAGATGAGTTGAATATGTTCAGAAATATCTAAATATATGGAATATTCAGAATCTTATCCCACACTGATGTCTTCCCTTATGTCGATGCCATCAATTGGATCATAAAACATGTTGATCTGGGAAATATATGTGTTTTCAATGCCAAGGGTGAACCCATAGCATCGTTTTTACCCGAGGACCTAGAAACATGTTATCACCTCGAAAAAGGAGAAAAAAGTTAGACAATAGGATTCTTGATGAGTTCCAACACACAGCTAAATAAATATGCCCCAAGTGGTACAAACCTAATAAACAATGAAAGCACATTCCCAAGGGAAGTCACCCATAATTTCCTGGAGGAGGCCCTATGAATATATGGTGCCTATGATCTTCCAGTTGTATGGTGAACCATATGCATCACAGTTCTCCCTATCATACATTCCATTGATATATTATTGTGCATACGAGGGACTGTCCTTCAATTGGGATGTAATTTTATTAGCAAATATGAGAGTATCTCTCACCATAAATGTAGAATCTCGGACTGATAGCTTCCCAATTTTCCATATCTCCTCGTACCTCAAAGAAATTAAGTGTGTGTCCCATCAGTACCCAAGGATGGGAGGGATATGGAAGCCCTCAAACCCAACAATCCATACATACTACAAATTTCTCTAGGAGAACAAGTATCGAGAAGAATAATAGAAGATATGTGATATTTTCTTGGCTCCCCTATACAAATTGATATTTTTCACAATGCCCCCATGTATGAATGATAAGGTGATAGTCGTCATAATAAGAATCAGGGATCAGGATCTCATGGAACATGAAATTTTATAAAAAAACTTGCGCTATGAAGCTCCCTCATCTACTTTCCCGGTTCATGCCAGACAAATTAGTGTTCTAGGAAGTATCATATCAAACTGTAATCCATGGAGTAAGAGGGATATTGTTCCAGGGTCATCTCCCATTTCCATCTTTGTACACTCATGGTAAATATAAGAGAATTAAATTCCAGTCGATAAGAAAAGAAGGGATAAAGAGAAGGTCTACAAGAAAAAGAATGATGTTTCCAAGAAGAAGAGAAAGATATAAGTAGAAAGAGATAAAGACAAAGTTGAAGTGTATTCCTTAGCTGACTTAGAAGCAAAGGCCACATTGCAAAGAGAAGTCGAAAAGAAAGAGGAAATAGAAAAAGAAGTGGAAAAAAAAAGAGAAGCAACCAAAAAGGAATCCAAGGAAGCAACTGATAAGGCAGTCAAAGAAGAGATAAAAAAGAAACATGTTGAAACTAGGAATGATGGCACTCAACTAATGTATATTGACATCCTATAGGTATCAACAATAGGCACCAACACATAGAAACCATTCAATGTCTTAGGACTAGGGATTTGGGCTCTGTTTCAACCAAGTGAGGTCCCCAATTTAAGGCTCTTCACTTATGACAACAATTTTGGCAAGATTGTGCAAGAGCAAGTAAAGAAAGTATGACAACTCAAGGAATATCAATCTCAAAACTTACACAAGTTCCCATATCAGGAGGTGTCAGGGAAAACCCAATAGCCACCACCTCAATTGGCACTACGTTCATGAATTATAATGAATACAATATTCAAAGTTTTTTCCAGTAGAACCAAGAGAAAGAAGAAATAATCAGGGAAGTAAAAGATAAATTCCAACCAATGAAGGTAGTCGAAATCATTGTCTAGATCTTAAGGGAAAGTCCTGAGAAAGTGACGATAGAGATGGAAGAAGCCATCATATATATGTATGCACATCTACATCTCTTCCAACAAGTGGTCACCACTATCATAGATCAGCATGGTTAGGTACAAGAAAACCTTACACAAATTAACATGATCTCAGAAAGGATGATTTATATCGACCAATGGATCACAAACAATCTTGATGCAACAACTGAGATTTATCACCCCTATAGAATGGAGAGGAAAACATATATCTATTCATTAGATCCCTGACAACATGCTAGGAAAAGAGATGATAAATAAACTACCAAATCAATGGAAATATTCTCGAAACTACACAAGGTTGCTCATGAATTAATTAAAAGATGTCAACTTACTCAATTAGAAGAACTTGGACAGAACTTAGTCATGAAGGAGTTAGTGGAAAAAGTTCATGATAACATTAATCATTGTGAAAAGGTTATTGAATCAACTACAAAAGTGATCATAAAACTGATAGATCATCATATTATATAGCCTATCGTATTCCACACCATGATCGAAGCATTCATGGATACTCTGTCTAAGGATATCCAGATCATCAAAGACAACATAGCTATGCATGTTGAAACACTAGTGGAATTACTCTACCAAAGGAGAATCTCCTTTTATGACCAGCTAGAGGTGTGGATAGTTTACCTCAAGGAAAGGAATCCTAAAAAGAAAAAATAACAACCAAAAATTGTTATTACCTATCTTCTATTTTGTGTTTTTCTCAACCAACCCCAATTTTGTACTTATTATGTACACTTGTCACTAAGCCAAAGGAAATTGAATAGTTTTGTAACAACTTCATCAAGGGTAATACAAAGAGCCTCCAAGTAGTTACAAATTATTGTATAAAATAAAGAAGATCCCCATTTTGTAGGGGCTCTTCAAGAACTCTATAGATTCAATAACTAATTCAAGGACATATACCCATTTAATGAATATTGAGAATCCCTTAGGGCTAGTTTTAGCAAGAAAGAAGAATTTATGTGTGAAGTTGTCTTTGTTGTGAACTATTTCAAGTGGGATATATGTTGTTCACATGGATTGTAAGAATGTTTGTTTTCTTATAGACTAATATTATGCAATCAATGTTACTCTACAATTTTGATTATTATTTTGTATATCTTCAACTCTTGAGCTCATTGAGTTGTTAATGTATGCAAAATATAATTTTTACTATTTTGGTTATATGTATGTATGCACATATTTCTATCCTTGTACCTTCATTTCCACTACCTGTGTGGGCGTTTTATGTGGATTTTGGTTTCATTTACAACTCACTTGGTTACTTTAGCATGATCTTATACAGGATAGGGTAGGATAGATTAGCAGTAGAATTTTTTTTTTTTAAATATAGTCTTCATCTACATATTTTCATTTCATATCCATTCATCATCCACCTTCATCGATAGACCAAACCGCAACTGGTAAAACCTGAAACCAGAAATGACGTGGACCAAATTTTGGTTGGCTCTCTTAAACAAAACAATGCATAGTTTATTTGGGACCGTGTACTGGGGAGTACCCCTTACTGTTGAATGGATAATTCTTCCCCATTAACACAACCCAATATGCGAAAGGTCATGTTTCACGTGTCTTGTAGTTATGCATTGTTGTTGCAAAACTGTGTTCTCTGCCAACTCTGCTTGTGCATATGGTGCTAAGTTCTCTATGGAAGGTAGGACCTGATCCAACATGGATGGATCATAGTGTTTGATATTATCTACATTCACGACTAAGTAAATGTGCATGTATGGGTTTAGACCAAGTCTGTAGTAATTGTCTACCACCTCCAATATCTTGAAAAGTCTATTGAAAATAGTGTTGTCAATGATGTCAAAGATAGGGGGAGAATATGAATGTTACGATGAGTTGATGAGATTATGTGTGATGTCATTAAAGTTAAATAGGAAGAACAAGGAAGTGTCTCATTTTTTGAATCGAACCAAGCAGAGGAAGTACATAATGCCCATGTGTGTTGATGAGTCTTTGAGTGCAAAGATGACTTTGCATTGTTGAATTTATGAAAGAGCTTTGTTTGTTGGCCCTGAATTAAGAAAGAAGATGTATTTGCATGAAATATACTTAGGGATGCACAATAATAATGAGGATTTGAGCAACATAATCATGGATGAATCCCACTGCCGGTATGAGAAACAATGAAGGAGATAAAGTTTAGTCTCGAGGTACAGAGGAAGAAATATCCCAAATTCACAAGGAAATTTGATTTCAAAGAGTTATATTTCAATTTTTTTTTATGTAATTTGACTATGAATGGAAGAGATACGGAACCCTATGTAAAGCGTTAAATTTTTTCATTGAAAACTATGGATGTGGGACTAGATAAATCTGAACTTCTTATCTCCAGAGATCAATGGTTAAGATCAAAGGATTGGGGCCCAATAACTAGTGGGAGAGATCATATGCCACATTAGTACGATGTGTTCAGTAAGATAAGTGCCACATCAGATGGAGCTCATGTCAGTACCATGTCAATTCCATAACAAGTAGATCTGCAGATGCCACATGTAGTTGTTGGGTATGTGTTATATTATTTGCACGAGTAGTAGTGACACCTACCTTGGGAAACGTGTCATGTATTTAGGTGGGTTTTTTGGCACATGGTTTTTTTCCGATGGTTTTCTATTTTCGGTTAAGGAATTAGGGTTTTGGACTAATCCAGGTCATTGGGTTAGTGTTTTGGATGCCACTGTCTCCTATATGTATATTGTATTGTAAACAATGTAACACAATGAATGAATATAATATATGTTGGTTTTCCCGGTTTGGGTTTCCAGGGGAAAAATCTATGTGTAATGTTTGTATTTTCCATTGTATATTTTCTATTCTTTTCTGAATATATGTTTACAGTAGACATTGTACAAGGTTAGAATTTACAGTAGTGCCACGTGTCAGGACACATACCAATGCCACAACATCCAATATGCATGTATAAAAATTCCATGCAGAAGCCACCTCATTTGCAACATCATTAAATGGATCCGAACAATCGAATTCAAGTGTTTGTATATAAGAATCATAAAATTACCATGACCCAAAGTGAGATATCAAAAATTGACTAAGTATCAAGAATGGATCAAAATAATCGGATTCAGGTGTATGTATAGAAGAATAATAAAACTATTGCGGTCCACGGTGAGGTTTAAAAACAAATTGACTAGGTATCAAGAATGAATCGGTCGAACAAAGATGTCTCAAAGAGAGCGATGAATTATTAAAAAAATGTCTAAGTATGAGGAATCAGTCGAATGGATAGGTTCGTGGATATAGACAAGTGAATCGGGAAAATGCCTTAAAACCATGGTGAAATGATTGGAAATGTTTGACGCAACCTACCCTCAACGAGTGGTCGCTCCCACCATGACCTTCTTTAATCACGGGCCCGAATAATCTAAGATCTTCCAACTCCCCTCGGGAGTCACGAGTCACCCACAATAACCCCTCGGAATATCTCCCTTTCGGAAATCGGGATATCGCGACTTGGGAGTTCGCGGTTCATGCGAACACAATTCACACGCAAAGGAAAACCCCGATCCCCGAGGGTCAACGGGTCGACACTTCTCTGTATCGGATATTTCCCTATCGGGATATCGCACTCGGCGAGGTCAACCTTCTCTCTTTAGAACCCCTAATGTCGAGGCACTGATCCCCAACACAATGCCACCTGTATTCCACTAGTTTCCGGGGGTCCCACACTACCACGCCCTCTTCAGGGTTTCGCGAATCGTGAATCCGCGAAGAAAAATTTCCTCATGGTCGAAAACCCTGAAACACCGAATCTCGAGTAACCGAACCCCGACTCCAAGGGATCCTGCGCCACGTGTCCCTGCCCAGATCAACGGTGCAGATCGATTCGGGGAATCGCGATTCGCGATTCTACGAGGGGTGAACCCTCGCCTTGTCAAACCCCGAATGCCAAAACCCCGAAGCCCGATGGACCTTTATCCTTCCTCGCCTGTGCTTATGGGCTATCTCCCGCGCAACTCCTCCACGATTGGACGGTCCTTAGGATTTCGCAAACTTCACGGGAGTTTCCAACCGCTGGTTCTCTTCCTCCTGAGAATCCTCCTGTCTCCAAGCTTTCTCTTGGTTCGAACCTCTCCCAGGACTGTTCCCACAACATGAACGAGGAACTATCCCTCCTGAGCTGAGTTCTCTCCGACTCCTTCAGAGACTCCTCACGTCCTTCCTGTGCTCGACTTCCAACAACTCTCAAAGCGTTGAAGTCGTCTAGACCTGCGCAATCCTGCTAACAGCAGTCCGTTCCTCCTTCTCTCAGACTCGGTTCTGAGACTTCAATTCGACCTGCACTCACCTGCACGGTTCGAATAATCCAACTCGGCTCTGGGCGAAAGAGAACAAAAGTTCAACTGCTCAGCCTCCTCACGCACTCTATGCGGAGAAATTCAACTGCACTCTATGCAGGAATATCCAGACTTAAGCAGAGAAACAATTGTAACTCATTCCCTCATTCTCTCAGGTTTCTAACTTGATATGCAATCACATATGAAGCATATAGAAGATAAGCATAAAAAGAAGCAAGCATGCAACAGCATAATACCAACAACACAAACAGACTAAACACATCCACGGAATTGAATAAAAGCTTTCCTATTAATTCAATGTCTGTACATGGAGTTTCTTCACAAGCTCTCTTCTCTGCTCTTCTTTCTCTTCTAATGCTAATGCTGAATAATAATCTCAATTATACAAGGAGGGTGCCTATATTCATTTTCCCTCCTGGGAGTAAAAACTGTCTAATCTATAACTAACCCTATCTACTAGCATTTAAAACTGTTAAATGCTTCCTTATCTACATTATATTACAAATGCGCTCACTTTGAATGCCTTTAGCAAAACGGCGGCGCAACAATACCAAGGTAGAATTCAAAATTTGAGGTTTGCTGGCTTGTCCAGCTGTATTCTCTTTCTTCCCCGCGCTGACTCGCTGAATGACGTCGTAGATGCTCCTGCATCATACTCCTCGGCTCAAAAGATTTCATGGGCTCCTGTCCATGAGCTCCTGCACACTATGCCCATGCTTCTGAATCACTGTTTCTGTTTCCCAGCTGGCATCCTCCACTGGGTGATCTTTCCACTTCACCAGGTATTCAAAATATTTCTTCCTCCTGGTCGTCCTTCCAATTATTTTATGCAGTATGCACTCCATCCTCGGTTTCTATGCAACTGGTAATTGTTTCTGCCACTGGATCACTGGTTCCTCAGTTCCAGTTCCTGCTTCTTCAGTCCTGTAGGGGTATAAATCTGAAACGTTGAAAATCGAAGATATCCCAATGCCCTCTGGCAACTCAAGCTCATATGCATTCTCCTCGAACTTCTTCAGGACTCTGCATGGTCTAATATTTTTCATCTTGAGATTGTTATATGTTCCCCTCGGGAACCTTTCTTTCCTCAGGTGCGCCAGAACCATGTCTCCCACTTTAAATTGAAGTTGTCTTTTCTTCTGATCGGCTCTGCACTTATACTCTTGATTCATCTTCTGCAGTTGTTGCTTCACCTCTGCGTGAAGTTCTTGCATAGCTTCAATGAACTCCTCAGCTCTCGCGCTGCTAGTCTCAGCCTGTGCTGGCTCCTTGAGCTCAGACACTCCTCTCGGCTGTGTCCCATACAAAATTTGAAATGGGCTCTTACCTGTACTCCGATTCACATAATCGTTGTACGCAAACTCCGTCTGTGGTAGGATTTGATCCCAACTGGTGTGATGCTCGGTCACCAGACTCCTCAACAGATCCCCCAAGCTTCTGTTGACTACTTCGGTCTGCCCATCTGTCTGCGGATGGTAAGCAAAACTGAATGCTAAATCAGTCCCCAGCTTCCTCCATAGCGTCCTCCAAAAATGACCTATGAACTTGGTATCCCGATACGAGACTATGCTTCTCGGTAATCCATGCAATCGCACAATCTCTTTGAAAAACGAATTTGCGATGTGGGTTGCAACGCTGGTCTTATGACACGGGATGAAATGTGCCATCTTCGAAAACCTGTCTACCACAACAAAGATGGAATCAACTCCTCGCTGAGTTCTTGGTAAACCCAACACAAAATCCATGCTAATGGCTTCCCATGGCCTTTCGGGTATAGGCAACGGCTGATATAACCTTGTGTTCTGTTTACTGCCCTTCGCGTGTTGACAAATTTTGCATCGGTAAACAAATATCTTCACATCTGCATGCATTCCTAGCAAAAAATATGATTCTCCCAGCTTGGCGAATGTTTTGTCATGTCCGAAATGACCTGCTAAGCCCCCGCTGTGCTTTTCTCGTACCAAATTCTTTCTCATAGAGCAATCTGGAATGCACAATTGATTGACTTTGAATAGAAATCCATCATGTATCAAGAAATCTATCCACGGGCTCCTATCTCTGAGCACCAGATTCTCGGCTGCTTCATAAGCTTCCCCGAAATCAGCATCACCTGCATACATATCTTTCAGGTTTTCAAAACCCCGCGTTTTGACCCTGAATTCCTGCAGCAACAAACATTTTCGACTCAAGGCGTCAACTACCTTGTTTGCAGTCCCTGAAATGTGCTTTATGACAAAGGTGAAATTCTGCATATATTCCACCCATTTCGCATGCTTTTGATTGAGCTTCTCCTGCTGACTCACAAATTGCAGTGCATGATTATCACTGTACAGCACAAATTCTTTGGGTATGAGATAATGCCTCCACTTTTTCAATGCCTAGATAATGGCATAGAATTATTTATCATATGTGGAGTACTTCAGTTTTGCATCATCCAGCTTCTCGCTGTAGTATGCAACAGGTCTGTCATCTTGACTTAAAACCCCTCCAACAGCATACCCACTGGCATCACACTTCACTTGGAAGGTTTTCCGAAAATCAGGCAGCACTAACACTGGCTGCTCAGTTATCTTTCGCTTCAACAAATTGAAGCTCCTTTCAGCCTCGGCTGTCCATTGAAAAATTTTATGTCGTTTTTTCACAGTGTCCATCATGGCGGCACTGATTCCACTAAAATTTCAAATGAATTTTCTGTAGAAGCTTGCCAAACCGTGAAAGCTCCTTACCTCAAAAACATTCCTTGGCGATGGCCAATTCCTAATCACGTTCACCTTCTCAGGATCCATCTTCAATTCGTTAGCCGAAATTACAAAACCCAAATAAATGAGTTCTGTTTGCATGAAGGAACACTTCTTCAAATTGATCAGCAGTTTCTCCTGCTGCAGTCTTTTCATCACAATGGCCAAATGCCTCAAGTGTTCAGCTCTAGTCTTGCTGAAAATCAAAATATCATCCAAGTATACGACCACAAATTTTCCAATGAATTCCCGCAGGACTTCGTTCATCAGCCGCATAAATGTGCTTGGTGCGTTTGTCAACCCAAACGGCATGACCAGCCATTCGTACAAACCCTCATTTGTTTTGAATGTTGTTTTCCACTCATCTCCCTCTCTCATCCAGATCTGATGATATCCACTCTTGAGATCTATCTTTGAAAAATAATTTGCCCCTCTCAGGCAATCCATCAAGTCGTCCATTCTCGGCAATGGAAACTTGTACCTGATGGTGATTTTATTAATCGCCCTGGAGTCTGTACACATCCTCCAGCCTCCATCCTTCTTCGGACTCAACACTGTCGGAACAACACATGGACTCAGACTCTCTCTCACTAGTCCCTTATCTTGCAGATCCTGTACCTGCCTTTTGACTTCCTCATTCTCTTGAGGTGTCAACCTGTATGCTGCCTTATTTGGCAAACTTGCTCTGGGTATGAGGTCAATGTGGTGACTCACACTCCTCATTGGTGGCAACGAACGAGGTAGTTCGTCCATGATGATATCAGCGAACTCTCCAAGCAGTTCCTGAATCTCGTCCGGCAAGTCGTCCACTCTTGTGCTTGTCAGGACATTTCTCGGTTTCCTGACAACAAAGAATTGTGGATTCTCATCCTTCTCCAGCTCTGTGAGAAGTTCTTTCCCACTCATGAGAAGTATAGTACTGCTCACTTCCGGCTTCACTTCCTTATCCTTACCCAGAAGCAATGTATGTGTTCTTCCATCTTTCTCTAAGGTGTATGTGTTCATCCTCCCATTATGAACAACATTTCTATCAAACTGCCATGGTCTTCCCAATAATACATGACAGACATCCATGGGAATGACATCACATAGAATCTCATCCCTATAATCACCCA
>ML783485.1:201310-234380 GCA_009831015.1 Picea engelmannii | reverse complement strand
ATATCATGATTTTTTTTTTTAAGTTTTAAAAACTATTTCAAAAATACAAGTGCTTTTTAAAAATATATATATATATATATATTCATAAAACTTAGTACTTTTAAAAATTAAATTTTTTAAATTTTTAAGTTTTAAAAAGTATTTAAAAAATACAAGTGCTTTTTTTAAAATAAAGAAAGAAAAATATTCATAAAATTTCAATATTTAAAAAAAAAAAAATTTTAAAACCCACTTAAGAAAGGGAAAATATAAAAACTCAAAAATGTAGATAAAACAATTTCATGATAAAGTTAAAACAAAAATGTAAAATACAAAAAATTAAAAATAAAAATAATAAAGAAAATTGAAAGTAAAATGGCACACAACTAAAATGAAAGAAATGTGACTAAGTATGGTGCGGTTTTGGTGCTCTCAAGCGCCTTTAATTTTTTCACTCAAGTTCAAATTTACCTACGAACTTCTTAATCCTTGATTCTTAAACAATACAATGTAATTATCATTGATTTTACTACACGATGGGTTTTTTTTTCGAAGAATATATAAAAGGAGATGTAGTAAATGTAGATAGTTATTTTTTATTTTAAAGTCAGAAAGGTTCTATGACTTCCTAGCTCTAGTTGGAAATAGTTTTGACATGTCATATAATTATCATATTTTATATTTAACATGTTTTTTCTAGAAAGAAGATAACATGAATAGGGTTAGAACCGGTTATAGTCTTTTGATAAACTATGAAGAGATTATCGTTTTTTTTATCCATATGTATTTGAAAGGTTGACTTGATTCCTTTTGTGGATGAAAAAAACAATAGTAATTCAAAAAATGTTAAAGTGTGTAATACAATAAGCTTTGACCAATTGCATAAAACAAAATTATTTTAGATTTAAGATTAAAAACTTACATTAACATCATTTCAATTTTTTTTTCACTTTTTCATTTATGTTGTTTCTTTATATACATGACCTATGACTTACATTTTTCAAGAGATGTTGAGGAGACCAAGTTTCGTCAAAAAATGGAGGGGTCTCTAAGGAAATGGGTTACTCAACTTTAGGTCACTAGTAAATAAGATGGGAAAAAACCTTATCCTAATGATGATGATGATGATGATGATGATGGTGATTAGCGTCCACTAAGACCGAATTGGTCTATTGAACTTTAAGAGGTTAAGTGATTACTTGCGATTCCTTAGAATTGTGTTTCTATGCTTGAAAAGCATTAAGAGAAACTTTCCAAGATCACCATTCTTTTGTTGAGTTAAGAGGTCAGGAAGGTTGGTTTTGTAACAAATATTTTTAAAATGAGATCTAATATGGGTATAGGTTGGAAAATCCAAGAGAAAGTGTTTTTCATATTCAACCTTCTTAGTGTCACAAAGGTGACACACTCTTTCATCCCAATGCATTTTAGGAATTGACCAATGCCCAATTTTACTATGGAGATCGTGATAATTTGTTCTTATCTTAACAATCCTTATTTTTTTCTTTACACTTGGAAAAATAGATAGATAATTTTGATATTCTAGATTATGGTTGATTACATCCTTATAATACCTTAATTTTGTTTTTTTCCTCTAGCTCTTTATCACACCACATTTTCTCCTTAAATTTTGATTTGACGATTTTTTGAATAATATCTTTACTCTACAAAATCGTGTCTTCCATGATTCCCCAATAGTTTATCCAAGGCCGGGCATGTTTATGCCATCCTCGCTTGAGTCGATGGTGGTTATGACTCGATTTTGAAGAAATTTTAGGAATCCTCTTGTCTTCCATGTTGTTCAACTTTTTCTTATACATTAGGTATCTATTCATAGCCATGCTCTCAATGGGGGAGAGGCTTGCTTCTAAGAGGAGGATGGGATAGGGCGTATTTCCTTTAATTTTGAGATTATAGGTTACACAATTATTTTGTATTTTCTCTATCATTCTGCTAGATTCACGAGAGATACTAGAGCCTCAGACTTCACATCCATAAAGAATAATAGGTGTCACAAGAGTCTCAAAGAGGATTTTATTCTACTCCCAAATCCAAATGTCAGTTGATTTATAATTGTTTTCAAGCCCATAATAAGCTTTCCATCCCTCAATAATCATTTTCTCAATGCTATAATTCCAATTGAGTTTGTGGTGAATATCAATTCCAAGATATTTGTATGAAGTCACTTCCTCCAAGTTGTTGTTCTCATATATGGAGTTATCATAAGTGGTCTTATTCTATTTAATAATCATGAACTTAGTCTTATCAATATTAACAATCATACCCATATTGGAGCAAAAACACTTCAGGATTGTTAGTTGGTTTTCAACATCATGGGGACTTCTTTCCATAAGAATGATATCATCAACATAAATAAGAAAATTGATGACCATACGAGTGAGAGTAGGGCCGACACAACCTAATTTTTCCAAATAATCTCCTAACTTGTCAATGTATATGAAAAAAAGGGTAGGAGATGATGGACAACCTTGTTTGACTCCAATATTGTAGTTTATCTCTTTTGACCAACTCTTAGTTTTTTTAAACTTAGCAATAATGTTATCATACATCCTTTTTGCAACATCCCTCAACTTGAGAGGCACTTTTATCTATTCCAACCTATTCCAAAGGTTTTTCCTAGGAATGATGTCAAAATATTTTCTAAAGTAAAAAAAACAACAAAAAAGTTTGGTTTTAGTATTGCAGAACTCCTCTGCAATGATCCTAAAGGTAACAAGACAGTCCACATTTGAATGATATCTCCTACACCTGGCCTGGCATTTATCTCTTTTATCGTGACTTTCTAGCCAAAGGCTAATCTTCTTTTCCAAAATAATTCCATAAAGCTTGGCTAAAATAGCGCTAATCATAATGGTCCTATAATTAGAGGGAATGTTTATATCCCCATTTTTAAAAATAGGAACAATGACGCTTTGCATCTAGGCTTTAGGGAATCCCTACTTGACTGTTAAATTGAAGAGCTTGTGTATGTAAGGGATAAGGATAGGCCCTCCGAATTTAAAAATTTCATCTTGGAAGCCTTCAATGTCCTTAGCTTTCCCATTTGCAAGCCACTTAACCCCAAATTCTATGTCATCTAAAGAAAAAACTTCTTCCTTTGTAGGGAAAATAGGAATGGTGTCCATGGCATTAGGGAACTCATAAAGACTTTCAAGGTAGGAACTCAAGTCCCTTAAGGGAATCGTATTATTTTCTTTAGTATTGTGGTTTAGAATTTGGCTCTAGAACTTCTTAGGATCCATATTATATAGTTGTGAAAGTTTATCTTTCATTTTATTAATATAGTGCTTTTTTTCCCCTTTTAATTAGGGATTTGTATATATTGATTTTATCGAGTTTTAAATACTCATTAGAAGCATCCCTAATGAATTTCCTAGCAATTTTACATTCTTTATCATAACAAGGGTTGCTCGTTCTATTATTCATTTTATAAGACACCTCAAAAAAGAACTTGTTAATAGAAGTGGAAAGGGTAGTTGTAAAATTATGATAGATTTCTTCAATGTTATCCTTATAAGTTAGGAGATTTAACTTACTATTTAAAACATTTAAGAAAAGTTCAACTTTACTTTTGTCAAAGCGCAAATTCCTTTGATTATCAGAATTCTCTTCAATGACGTTTATGTGCATGAAAAAATTTATAATTAGGGTTAAAGGTTTATGATCAAACTCAAGCTCATGGTCATTTAAAAGGTAACAAGTTTCTATTTGGTTGGAAACAAGGATATCATATATCACATAATATACACCACTACTACCTAGCCCATGAATACAAGTCATCTGGTTGGAGTTTGGCCACTTCATTACTCCTAACAATAGCTTTTCGATTTCTAATTATTGGCCATTTTCCGTCTTTCCTGGTTTCTTTTACCTTTTAAACTTCCTTCCTTAATTCAACTTGGTCTTTGGGAATGAGGTCTTCATTTATAAATATTCCTCACCTTTTTAATCTTGGGGTTTACTAAGTATGTTATATTTATGGTCATTACAACTTACTTTGACACGGATCAACCTATCTTTGTGATCAATTATTTTTTCTATCCTCTTGGCTTGTAAGAGGTAAGTTGTATCAATTTGTGATTTATTATTAATTCTTCTTTTAATATTTCTATTGTTTCCTCCTCTTCTTGTTCTTTTATACCATAAATTATGAGGTTAAGACTCTTTTTTTAAGCTCAAGGTCCAATTTGATTAGCTTATTCATTTCCTCTTTGAGGGGGTTGATATGCAATTTTTTTTCCATATTACTTAATCCTATCTCTCAAGTTGTGATTTTCTTCAACCTCTCCTTCTTGGGTTGATTACTTATTGTTTTCCATTTCTTGAATCCTATTCTTCATTGTTTGCAGTTCACTCTTGAACCCTAAGAATCTATCCTGTATTTGAGTTTGAACGATATCTTTGAAGAGTCTATTTTTTTTTATCAATCATTGATTCTAGCTCTATTTGGAGTTTTAAGTCTCTTTCTTCACTCCTTTTTTCTAATGATTCTAACTCTATTTGGTTTTTGGTATCTCTCTCTTCTCTCCTTTTTTTCTATTGATTCCTTGTAATTGTAAAGGATCTCTAGGGTGATTTTGGGGGGACTCCCCCTGTTAGGCTGCATTTTTGGAATAGGTGGCGGAGTGCTCATATTGAAAAGAAGAGAAAAAAATGTAACGATTATTATTTTGGATTGAATTTAAAAATGTTTTTTTTTTCTAATTGATAATAATGATATTAATTATTATCTCTCAAATTAAATTTTACTTATGAAACATAAAAAAAAAAGTACAAACTAAATAAAATAGATTTAAATCTCTTTAATTTTCATTAATAGATTATAAATATATTTTAAATTAAAATTGAATCAAAGTAAAAAGTGACTCACCTCATTTCAACCCATTGAAGAAGCCAAAAATAATTTCCAAAAACCACAAAGAATTTCCCCGGTAAAAACCAAAGAGAAGTATTATTCTTGTTCAAAATTGCAGATATATAATGTTAGAAATAAAATATCTTTTTCAAAACATTCTCGTTCAAAAACTGCAGAGAAGCATTATTCTCGTTCAAATTAATTGTCTAAGCCTAATGATCCACCCTTTTATTTTTAATTTCTTGAAATTTATGCTTGTTTCATATAATGATTGTTCGGTTTTTGAGATAATTGAGGTTTTCTACTTTAAATTATCCATCACCCTCCCTCCAAAGGAAAATGGCTAAGTAATGGTGTATTTAATGTTATGTTGGTCACATTACTTAGTTTAGGATGTGTGACTCCTCCATTAAATGATGTATAATGTTTTTTTTGAGTTCTATAATGTTAAATGTACTATTGCTTTGTACTTTTCTGTTTTTGTTCAAAGATAACTCTATGAGATTGCAACAAACTGCATGTTTATCAAAAGCTTAGAGTTCCTCTTGCATTATAATATTAATTCAAAGTGACTTTGTGTAAAGTCTAAATATAATTAACTTTGTTAACAACTCTTAGATTTTAAGAAATAGGGGCTAAATTTCTCTCATGGGCTAATTTTCCATGGTTTTTCCAAAAATGAGATTCGCTATTTTAAAAATGATTCGACCAAATTTTACAGGATAAAACTATTTTACCTTAAAATCACCAAAATTTTATAAAAACTATATAAAATCCTTATAAATTTGAATATTTTTACAAAAATACCGCCAAACATTTATAGTTAGCATATCAAGGATTAGTAAGATTCGCCAAGGTTTCTACATTTTAAAACAAATTTCCATCCTTAAAATCATCCCTTCTTTCATTATAATATTAATTCAAAGTGTCTTTGTGTAAGGTCCAAAAAAAATCAATTTTGTAGATAGTTATTGGATTTGAAACAATTATTAATTAACCTTATTATCTCTAATGTTGTAATTTTCAAAAATGAATTGTTTAATCTTGATATATATATATATATATATATATATATATAAGTTTTTGAACTTTATATTTATTTGATAATCACGGTGATTGAAGAAGCAAAATATATAAGCCAAGTCTCTATAAATGAATTAATGGGGTATCTTGTCTCCCATTAGTCCAAAATCAATAGAAATAACAATTCCTCACTTGAAAACACATTTAAGATGCAAGTTTATCTCTCAAGAGGTAGAGGAAGATCAAGAGGTAGAGGCAAGAGCTAGAAAGAAAATGAGGAAGTTTTAGAACATGAAATTAGGAATGATGACAGAGTCTTGTAGAGAGAACTCAGATGTATGATAAATCCAAGATCAAATGTTATTATTGCAAAAATGTTCTAGGTCATTATGCCAATAATTGTAGGAAGACGCAGGCTGGCATAGGAAAAAAGAGTGCCAATTATTCGAATACCTTTGAGAAAAAATGAAGAATTTTGGTTCCTTACTTGTCTTGCTACCCATGAAACTTCTAATGATACATGGATTTTGGATAGTTCCTATAGTAATCACATGACTAGAAATAGAGATTTGATTTTGAATTTGTATGAATCTGTAAAAACATAAGTTAAATTAGGAACATACTCTATTGTAGATGTGAAGGGTAAAGAAGTGTTCAATATCATAACCAAAGATGGCCAAAAAAAGCATATGTACCATATGTGTTCTATGCCTCAAGTTTGGAACATAACCTGATTGGTGTTTTCCAACTCGGTAAGAAAGGGTATAATGTAGTCTTCAAGGGAGAAAAGTGTTTCATTTATGATAAGCCTCCCAGTAGGAATTTGATAGTTAAAATTCATATGACCAAGAACCAAATGTATCCACTTGTTATGACTTATGAAAAACATGATACTTCATTTTCCCAAAAGGAAACCTGTATGGATGATTTTTTGTTATGGAATTCCAGATATGGTCATATTATTTTATTTGGTTTGAATTTGTTGTAATAGAAAAGGATGGTAAGAGGTTTTCCTTCCATCCATGAACCAACTCGCACATGTGAGTGTTTCATTATTGCAAATAAACATAGGGATGGATTCCTTAAAGGTATATCCTATAGAGCTAAGGATCATCTAGAGTTGATTCACATTGAGTTGTGTAGACCAATGCAGACTTAGTTGCTTATAGGAAGTTATTATTTTTTAAATTTAATAGATAACTATAGAAGAAATACCTAGGTGTACTTCTTTAGGAGGAAAACAAAAGCATTTGATAGGTTCAAAGAATTCTAAGCATTCGTCGATAAATAGAGTGGCTACCAAATTAAAGAGTTGATATTAGACATAGGAGGTGGATATGATCTGAATGAGTTTAATGATTTTTGCAAGGAATGGGGCATCAAACATTAATTTATGTCTAGATATGCACTGCAACATAATGGTGTAGACGAGAGGGAAAAAATAACTATCATTAACATGGCAAGGAGAATGTTGAAAGGGAAAAACTTGTCACATGAATTTTGGCGAGAAGAAATAGCTTGTTCTGTATATATTTTGAACAGATCACCCACAATGAGAATGTTGAATAAAGTGCCATAAGAAGCATCATCGGGTATGAGTTCATATTTTTTTATTTCATAGCATATGCCCATGTACCTAAAAAACAATTGAAGAAATTGGATGACAGGAGAAAGAAACACATTTTCATTGGATACGGTGAACATTCCAAGGTGTACAGACTATGAAATATAGTAATCAAGAAAGTGATCATTGTAAATGTGTTGAACCTGCACATAATAGATATAGCTAAGCAATTATACACACATTTGCAGAGAGAATTGGAAATAGAGGAAGAAGGAGAGAAAGAATGAAAGAATTCTCATTAACTGTTGTGAATAATGAATAATTTACACATGATATACTATGTATAACTCAATGAGTTCGAATTGAGGTGAACCAAGTCGCCATAGTGGTGGTCTGGAGTGATCTGGACACACACCAACAATTATGGGAGTGAGCTTCCACCTATTCTAGTCTCTTAGGCAGTTATGGGAGTGAATTTCCACCTAGTTGAGTTAAGTAGTTAACTGGTCTTCAGTTAACTGACTGAAAAAAAAAGTAGTAAGGAGTTAAATCAAGGAATCAAGGCTAATGCGCCACTCTGGTGATGATACTAAGGCAAGGTCGAATTAGCATGGTGATGATCCCAATGCAACATCTAAACTCAACTCAACTAGTCAAACTGAAGTGTGAACTGAAAGAGAATATTCTCCAGGTGGAATATTCTCTCCTAAACTATAGGAGAATGGATAATGAATAATTATGACTAATAAACAAATAAAAAACTTAGGAAAAATAAATCTTAGGTGTGTGTGAAGTAACTCCAACACCTCCCCTAAACATCACTATGGTGAAAATAAAGATTGGGTCTCGGCAATGAGGCCATGTTAGGTACCCAAGTACAAAAGATACACTGAAAATAAAGTGAGGAAAGAGGGAAAACCTCATGGGAAGAAACCCCCTCAGGGTACAATGTATGTAAAAGGAAGAACTACTGTTTCTAGGAAACTGTGTCCTTTACTCCAAGATTACCTCGCAGAGAATGGAATTTCTACTCAGTGAAGGTCTTGGTGAAAATGTTTGTCGTCTGTTCTGCTAAATGAAATAACTTTAAGTCAATGATCCCCTCATGTACTAAGTCTCGGATGTAGTGCATGTGGATATCGATGTGCTTCGTCTGCTACCTCTGAAATGGATCTCTATAGAACTTCAGAGTGTTGTGGTTATCACACCAGATGATGATCGACCAATGAAACTGAATGCCCAAATTAGTGAGAAAATGGTGTAGCCACATAGCATGAATGGTTATGTTAATTACCCCTTTGTACCATTCCTTGGATAAATTTAGAGCAATGGAAACTTCCTTCTTGCTCGACCAATAGATGTGAACTTGTGATCAATGCTATCGCCAACCTAGTTGAAATTAGCAAACCCAATGAGATCTAATGTAGAGTCTACTGCATAATGAATCCCAAAGGTGATGGTGCCTTGTACATATCAAAGGATACTCTTTGCAGCTTTCCAATGCATTTCATGCGGCTCCTACATGAACCTAGAAACTGTGCCAATGTGTGAGATACAACAACCTCCCCACTATCTGTATGTACAGTGTGATGTCAACCAGTGGAGTCTCCTCACCATACTCAAGTTTGACTCCTTATAGGAAAGGAGTCGGAGCAAAATTGCAGTCTGTCATGTGAAATCTCTCAAGGAGATCTCGTGCATATTTGGCTTGAGACAATTTGATGCCTGATGCATCCTGACTTATCTAAAGTCCAAGGAAGAAGTGTAGTGGACCCATTTCCATCATCAAAAACCTATCATGAATAATCCTCTTGACTGCAGCAATCGCTAAAGTCAAGCAACCGGTGATCAACAAATCATCGACATACAGAACTAAAAGCAGAAGTGAATCAACCATACTGAGCATGTATACATTTGGGTCTGATTTAAAATGTAAAAAGTTATGTGACAAAAGGTAGAATTCCATATTGGCATACCATGCCCTTCGAGCCTGCTTGAGGCCATACAGTGACTTCTTCCATCGACAAACCAAAGATGAGTCCTTCATAAATCCCTGGGGATGCTCCATGTAGATCTCCTTAGAGAGATCACCATGAAGAAATGCATTCTTCACATCCATCTGATGGACTTCCCATCCCTTGTCTACCACAATGGCAAGGGCCAATCAAATGGAATCCATCTTCACTACTAGAGAGAAGGTCTCATCGTAGTCAATACCATGAACCTGCTGGAAGCCTTTGGCGACAAGCCTGGATTTGTATCTTTTGATCTATCCATATGTCGTGCTCTTGGTCCTGTAGACGTATCTGCATTTGACAAGTTTCCTCCTAGAAGTAAGGCGAACTAGATCCCAAGTCCAGTTCTCGAGGAGGGATTTGTACTCCTCCTGCATGGTGGATTCCCAAAAGGGATTTCCATCAGCCTCTCCATAAGACTATGGATCTAAAGATTGAACTAAGAAAATATGCCTCGAAGGCAATGGTTCAATGGTAGTGAGTGAAATAGGAGGATCCTTGAAATCAAATCAAGTCCTCCTAGTATTGGTTGGATCACCCACAAGATCCCCTTCATCCTCAAGAGTAGTTTGTGCCCACTTGGGCCTCTGCTCTAGCTCTGCAACTACATCTGGATGCTTTGACTCTACATCTGACTATGCTGACTATGAATCTAAATCTAAATCATCTGAGTCCTCTAAATCAAAACTCTCATCTAAAGAAGAGTCGGCATGTTCATGCTCATCATCTCGGACAGTTGGAAGAGTGAAGGTGTCCACATGAGGCTGCTGAGGTACATGTGAGACACTTTCCTTGAATTGGACAATACACTGAATGATGAGCCGGTCCGAGGAAAGATCAATAAGTTGATATCCATTCACACCATCAAGCTATGCAACAAAATTTCACTCAGTGCTTTGTGGATCAAGTGCCTTCCTCTTTTCAGAGGGAATCCTGGCCCATACACGTGAACAAAAAATATGAAAGTGGGTCACTTCCGGTTTAAGGTCGCTCCAAGCCTCGTAGGGGGTCTTATCCTTGACAGATCTATGGGGAGATATTTTTTGGATGTGTGTTTCACAGTTAAGTGCTTTGGCCCATAGTCTCTGTGGTAGTGAACTTGCATGAAACATGCAAGATGCCATCTCCTTTAGAGATCATTTTTTCTGCTCAGCAACTCTGTTTTGCTATGGATTGTAGGGAACTATATGCTTCAATTGAATCCCTACATCATGGAAAATATTGTGGATCTCATGATTCACATACTATCCCCCATTATCAGTTTGGAGGACTTTGATCTTCTTCCCAGACTGTGTCTCAACCAAAGATTTGAAATATTTGAGGTGTTGAAAACCTCAGATTTTTTCCTGAGAAAGTAGATCCATGTAAAACGTGAGAAATCATCAACAAAAATGAGAAAAAACATCACTTTGTTGATCGATGGATGTGGAAAAGGACCCATGAGGTCACTATGTATCATATCTAAAGGTGCGTAAGCTCATTGAGACTTTCCTTTGTCGAATTTCTCTTGAGGGTGTTTTCCGAGAACACATCCCTCACATACTCCCTTGGAGAAATGGATGTCTGATAGACCATCAACTAATATGTTCTTGCTAAGGTGTTGCATGTATCAAAAATTCAAATTTCCATACCTTTTGTGTCATATCCTACTACTTTCATCAACATGAGTAAGAAGAATCAGGTTCAATGAATTCAGAAAATGTATACACTCTAGACTGATGATTTACCTCATCGGTAGCAACCTTGGAGTTGGTTTGCATGTCATATATGTCCACGGAATTTGGTGTTAATATGGCTCGCTTTCCGGTGTCAGAATTTTTCATCTGATACATGGAGAGAAGGTTGATAGAAAGCTTGGGAACATGTAACACATTCTTGAAACTTCCATTGGTGAGTTCAATCCTTCCTTTGTCGGTGGCTTCAATAGAAGAGTTGTCCCCCATCAGAATAGGAGGACCTTTCCATGCATCCAATGAAGAATAGATTTCTTATGAGGAATCAATGTGATGTGATGCTCCTAAATCTACGATCCAAGCACCGAGAGAGGAGTTGATGGCAATCAACTCATGGCTAGAATCGCCTTTCTTGGAATTTGGATCTTTTGGATTCTTCTTCTTTCCACCCTCGGGGATGCGATCTCCAAGGTTATTTTGATGAAGTATTTGAGACATCATATATATTTTTTTTTGCATGCATGAGGATTCTTAATGGAATCCTTTGTGATAATATGTGCATTTCTCTCCTTTTATTCCCTTTTCTCCTTTGGATCTGGAGGCATTGGTGAAGGGTTTTGTGTACCCTTCCTTCCTCATATGTGCATGATATTTTCGCTTATATTTATCTTTAGATTTCTGATATTCATGTCTGCCATCATGCACAATGAGTGCATGCACCCTTGGGCCTTTGATTTCACCCATGTTGATGAGCTTGGTTTTCTCTTGTGTCAGGGATTCAATAAAGTCCTCAAGAGAAGACATCTTCCAGGTGGCTCCAGAGGCGAATCTGACAGTATGGAATGTGGATAAAAATAAAAATAACTTAGGACCAAGCTTGGAGAGAATCGTTAGAACCATTTGTTTCTCCTCCATCGATTTATCAGCCTCGCAAGTTTTGAGTTGCGACAGTAAATCCTTGGATTTTGTAAAGAAATATTGGATATTGTCCAAGCTTTTTGGATCCAATATGAGTAGATCCACCTCCAGCATGTGTCCCCTCATCTCATCCTATTTGAAAAATATCCCTTCCAATATTTTCCAGGCTTCATTGGGAGTCTTATAGGAATATATGTGAAAAGGAAGATCGGGATAAATAAGACTGCAAATTGTTCCGAGTGCCTCATCCATGCGATTTAAGTACTTGGATGTTTCTATGGATGATATCGGTTATGTATCTGTATTCATGGTTAACCTGTAAAACCCTTTGGATCATATATGTATGCCTATTTTCTCCTTTCATGCAAAATAGTTGCAAGGTGTAAGAATGAATTCTTTTTGGAATTCCATATTTTGACTATCTTCAATCTTTTGTACCTGCAAAAAATTTTGGTGTAGCTTTTTCTTAGCAGTCCTTCGGCTCTGATACCATGTAAATGTGTTGAAACTGCACATAATAGATCTAGCTAAACAATGATACACACATTTTCAAAGAGAATTGGAAAAAGAAGAAGGAGAGAAAGAATGAAATAATTCTCATTAACCGTTGTGAATAATGAATAATTTACACATGATATACTCTGTATAACTCAATGAGTTCGACTTGAGGTGACCCAAGTTTCCATAGTGGTGGTATAGAGTGGTATGTACACACACCACTAGTTACAGGAGTGAACTGCCACCTATTCTAGTCTCTCAGGCAGTTACGGGAGTGAGCTGCCACCTAGTTGAGTTAACTAGTCAACTAGTCTTCAGTTAACTGACTAAATAGAAAGTAGTGAGGAGTTAAATCAAGGAATCAAGGCTAATGCGCCACTTTGGTGATTATACCAAGGCAAGGTCGAATTAGCATGGTGATGATCCCAATGTTTCATGGTGATGATCCCAATGCAACATCTAAACTCAACTCAACTAGTCAAACTGAAAGAGAATATTCTCCAAGTGGAATATTCTCTCCTAAAATACAGGATGCTGGATAATGACTAATTATGACTAATAAAAAAATAAAAACCCTAGGAAAAATAAATCCTAGGTGTGTGTGAAGTAACTCCAACAATCATTAGCATACATGTAGATTTTAAAGAAAAAGATGCAACAAAAGAATAATAGGTTGAACATAGTGAGAAAAAAGGTTTGCAAGTACAGTCACCAGATATGAATACTCCATCGAGAGCTTCAAGAAATTCATCTCAAGGAGAATCATCAAACTCATCAGGTCTATCTTTTCCTGTTTCTCAATCTAGTAATAGTTCTGAGTCAATTTCTAGAAATATGAGAAGTGTGCAATATATTTATGAAGAGTTAGGCACTCATTCAAATTACAAATTGTTCACTTATCAACCCACACTTTTTGAGGAAGAAATAAAACATGAACAATGGGTTAAGGAAATGGATGAGTAAATAGACTCCATTGATTGAAATGAAACATGTGATTTAGTAGACCTACCCAAAGACAAAGAATGTATTGGAGTGAAGTGGGTACATAAAACCAAATTGAATGAAAAAGGTGAGGTGGATAGATACAAGGCAAGCCTAGTTGCAAAGGGGTTTTCACGACAACATAGAATTGAATTTGGAGAAATATTTTCACTTGTGGCCATATTAGACATGGTACATGAAGTTTTGGCATATACTGCCCAAAACAAATGGAAGGTGTGCCAAATGGATGTGAAATATGAATTTCTAAATGGAGTTCTAGAAGAATAAGTTTGTGTGTAGTAACCATCAAGATATGAGATCAGAGGACATGAAGACAAATTATACAAGTTGAAGAATGCTCTTTATGGGCTCAAACAAGCTCCAAGATCTTTGTACAAAATGATATATTCCGATTTGATAAGAGATTCTTTTAGTAGAAGCAACAATGAACATACACTTTACACAAATGTAAATCAACATGGCCAAATTTTAATTGTTTGCTTGTATGTCAAAGATATAATTTATAAAGGAGATTTGTCATTTAATTAGTTTAAATGTCTATAAAAGAGGAGTTTGAAATTACTAATTTGGGATTTATGATGTTTTTTCTTGGCATAGAGGTAAATCAATTGCAACATTGAATTTTTATATCTCAAAAAAACATGCATTTAATTTGTTAAAATTATTTCAAATGAAAAATTGGAAGGTAGCTCTCACACCTATAGAAATAGGAAATAAACTCAACAAGAAAGACGAAGGTGGAAATGCATATATGACATCATTCAAGAGATTAGTTGGTAGTCTCATGTATGTCATTTCCACTAGAACAAATATCATGTATGCACTTAACATGATTTCCATATTTATGGAGAAACATAAAGACATGCATTAGAAAGTTGGAAAAAGAATTATGAGATACATTGCAGGAATGACATAGTATGTTATGTTATATTCAAGGAAAGATAATGAATTTTTGATTGGTTATACGTGAAATTATTTTTTCAGTCTATATGGTAGGAAGAGAACTTCAACATATGTTCCACACTATGGTTCAAGAGTAATCTCATGGGAATCCAAGAAAAACCCCATTGTGATCCTCTCATCAACAAAGGTAGAGTATGTAGTAGCAACAACAACATCTTGTCAAGAATTTGGTTATGTAGACTTCTCAATGATCTTCAACAAAAACAAGAAAAACCAACCCTAATGTTCGGTGTTGTGTCATTGTTTTAAGTCCACACTTGTGTGCATATTGACCCTTTTAACACTAGGGAGTTTTAGACCCAGGGTTCATCCAGAGCGTGTCCACAAAAAACCTCTAAGCACTAGCATATCAATCCTCAACCAAGGCTGAAGAAGATATCACCTAGGATGAAAATAGGATCACAAACACCATAAGGCCTTGTGTCGGGGATGGAGAATTAAACATATGAAACAATATTGCTATTGGAATTCATGGAAATCATGTATGAAATACTTTAGGACTAAGGATTATAAAAATACACACCCATATTCATATCATTCAAAATAGATATGCACAATAGATTAGAATTGCCATATTTTTATTATTGGGAGAATTCCATCACACAGAGATATACAAGACACTAAAAAAATACTTCGGACATCCATAGAACTTTATATCATTACTATGCAAACCAACAAGAATACAACATAATGCTCCATGCGCCTTGTCTTAGGATTCATATAGAAAAAAGACACAAGAATATATTTAAAACATCACATGATTACAACAAGCTCAGAGTGAGCTCGATATTGATAGCCAATCGAATGTTTCACACACTAACTAGATAAATCCTCTTTTGAACTTAGATATACTTTTTATATCTTTTGTTGTTGGGAAGCATTGTCTCTTTTATGCTCTACTCCACTTGATTTTCTTATCCAACTTCCTTGCATGTTTCTAGTGATTTCTGTTAGGACCCTACAATGCACTTTTTTACTCACACCTTTTGCTACCATTACACCCTTGTTTCACTCACATTTAAACTCACATTATCACCTTACCCTATCTTTCCAAAGGTATACAATGTCTCTTCTCTTTACTATATGTTTAATCTGTTTTGCATATAATTTTACATTACTCTCGTACTTAACCATTGATCAAAAATGTATAAGTGTTGAAACAGTTCGAACTATAGATTAACATTGAGGCCTATTGTTGAAACAGTCAAAGCACGCAAACCCTATGGCTGAAACAGTCTGTGGACTACGATGCTGAAACAACAACTCACACAGAAGAAGTTGTTACACTCTCCACAGTCTACGATGCTGAAACAACAACTCACACAGAAGCTTCTACACTCTCCGTGGTCAACGATGTTGAAACAACAACTCACATAGAAGAATTTGTTACACAGTCCGTGGTCTACGATGCTGAAACAACAACTCACAAAGAAGAAGCTGTTACACCCTCTGTGGTCTACAATGATGAAACAACAACACAAAACTATTACATTGACCACAATAGTTGCACGTTGAGCTAGCATTAACCATTGCTGTCGCTTGAGACCAAGTTGCTGAAACAGTCAGAATGAAAATCCCATGGCTGAAACAACCCGCGATTTGGGATGCTAAAACAACATACAACAACAGTAAAAAGAAGACAAATAAAGAAGTTGTTACTCCAGCCGCAACAACAACACCTCACTCAGCACTTGTAATAGCATTCTGTTACGGGAGACTAGGATACCCTATTCTAGTATAGAAATTGGATCTGACTAAGAATAGGATTGAGATGTGCAAATGTAATTGGATGATAAAATTGTATGGAGGGGATTCTCCTCTTTAAATAAGAGGAAATCATCATTAGAGAGGATCATCTTTTTAGCTAAGAGAGGATTTTACAGAGAAGGACGTATTTTACTTCAGATTGTAATATGATACAGTTGACAGATGAATAAAAGATTGTTTTGAGCATTTCTCTCTAGTCCCTTTCATTTCAGGGGAATCTTGTGAGAAGGGAGGGCCCACCTTCTTCACAAGATTCACCCATTAGCTTTGTAGTGTCTTAGTGTTATTTCTGTTCATGCCTTGATTAAAATCTATTTTGTTGAAACACTACTTTACTGAACTCTGTTTTGCTGAAACACGACTTTATTGAACTCTGCTTTACTAATTGTTACATTGTTTTCATGTGATTCATGCTTGGGTAATTGTTAATCATTCTAGTTAGAAATCCTTTTTGGTGAATTTATGAAGGAGTGATAATCAAGGACAGGTGTTGAAGATTCCTGCTTGGGGAATAGGGTCCTGTTCTCTGTTAAGAGTTAGTTAGCCTTCAGTGTGTGTCAATCATTTTGATTAGTAATGAGTTCATGAAAGTGTGACGATCAGAAACAGGTGCTGAAGATTCCTGTTGTGGGAATAGGGTTTTGTTCTCTGGTTACAGAATAGTTGGTCCTTCCTTTTCCAGTGTCCTAAAAGATTTCTTTTCCAGGTTGTTATTTTCTTAATGTAATCCAAGATTCTTTGGACAATTATTTCTTTAAACATTGAATTCTGCAATAGGTAGATTGCTTTCTTGTAATTCAAGTCAGAACTTCAATTTGTTCAAGGAAAAGTGTGATTAATATGTTTTTACTACAACTCTAGGTTTCTTTTGAGATTGAACATATATAGTGCGTGATTACCTTTGAAATAAACAGACTTCCCTGGGTTGACAATTTATGTAGCACTTGATTGTTTAGTTAAATAAGAAATTATAGTGACCAACATTTTAGCGTTGTTGCCAGGGAAGGTAATTATAGATTTCAAAATAAATTATGATTTTCTAGATACAAATATTGCATGAGAGGATGTGGACACCACAAAGACACTGACCCTACAGGTGGCAGGGACAAAGGAAGAGGAGGAAGATGTTGGGTATGTGTTATATTCTTTGCACGAGTAGTAGTGTCTTAGTATCTGCACCAGGCGCATAGGGGGGTTAGAGGGGGGGGCGCTAGGCCCCCCCGCGTGGGGGTTTGGGGGTAGCGCCCCAGAATTCTTTTTTTTGGGACGACATATTTCTGGGACCACATGATATTAGGTAGTTTTTTGGCACATGGTTTTTTTCCGATGGTTTTCTATTTCCAGTTAAGGAATTAGGGTTTTGGACTAATCCAGGTCATTGGGTTAGGGTTTTGGATGATGCTAGATCCTATATGTATATTGTATTGTAAACAATGTAACACAATGTATGAATATAATATATGTTGGTTTTCCCAGTTTGGGTTTCTAGGTGAAAAATCTCTGTGTAATGTTTGTATTTTCCATTGTATCTTTTCTGTTCTTTTCTGAATATCAATTTGCAGTAGATATTGTACAAGGTTAGAATTTACATTTGGTATCAGAGTTTTATTGGCTTCAGGGAGATGCCTTTATCGTCAAGGGTTTGGCTCGGGACTGTGATAAGCCTTGTTACAGTGGGAGATCTGCGGTATTGTTTTTCAGGTGAAAATAAATGGCAAGAAATTCGAAGATGGAGATCGAGAAGTTTAATGGGAAAATCTTTGAGCTGTGGAAGCTTAAGATGGAAGATCTTTTGGTGGACAGAGTTCAGTGGATCATGGTATATCTAGGTACGGCACCTACAGGAACTTCTGCAGATGACTGGAAAAAGACGGATCGGAAGGAAAAAAGAACAATTCGACTGTGTCTCTCCGATTCAGTATTACTGAATGTGTTAGAGGAAGCTACAACCAAGGATTTATGGGAAAAGTTGGGAAAGTTGTATCAGTCTAAGTCCCTAGTAAATAAACTATTCCTGAGAAAGAAGCTGTATAAATTGAGGATGAGAGATGGAGACTCAGTGGCAGAGCATTTGAACGCCTTCAATACTGTGGTAAGTCAGTTAATATCTGTTGATATTAAAATTTCAGATGAAGATAAATGTATCAGTTTGTTGTGTTCTTTACCAGACTCATGGGATATTCTGGTTGTGGCCATAGGTAGTAATACAACTTCTTTGAAGTTTGAAGAAGTGGTCTCGTCCTTGTTGTCAGAGGAGATGAGACGAAAGAATATGGAAGGACATAACACAGACACATTATTTGCAAGAGGACATTCCCAAGAAAGAAATAAATCTAATTTCTCAAGTGGGAGATCTAAGTCTAAGGGTAGATCTAAATCTACTAGAAAGTTTGGAACTGTATGTTGGAGGTGTGGAAAAGAAGGGCACTACAAGAAGCAGTCTAGATCCAAAGTTGAGAAAAAGAAGGGATCTGAAGAATATTCTTCTACAGAAGAAAATACCTCCAAGGAATAAGGAGGGGATGTGTACTTGGCCTCTTCAAGCACACATGCAGATCATGAGGCACGGTTGATTGAATCAGGTGCATCCTTTCATATGACTCCCCACAGGGAGTGGTTCTGCAAATATGAAAAGTATGATGGAGGTAATGTTTTCTTGGGTAATGATTCGACAACCAAAATCATAGAAAAAGGAAGGGTCAAGTTGAGACTCATAGATGGAAGTATTAGAACACTGCCTGGTGTTCTACACGTCCCAGGTATGGCCAGGAATTTGATTTCTATAAGCAAAATGGAAGATGCTGGGGTAAAAACAATTTTTGAAAAGGGAACTTGCAGGATGGTTCGAGGAGCAATGGTGTTGATGAGGGGAGTTTGGTTTGGAACTCTATATAAGATTCTAGGAAGCACTATTAGTGATGGGTGTAATAGCTCCATTGTTATTGATATTGAAGTTGAAGAAGAAAGAACTCCTACAGTCTCTGGAGAAAAGGTTATGTTGTGGCATCAAAGACTGGGGCATATTGGAGAGAAGGGTATTCGACTACTACATGGTAAAGTTATGGTTGAAGGTATGTCTAATTTCTCTCTGGATTTTGATTTCTGTGAACATTGTCTATATGGGAAGCAGAATCAGGTAAGATTCCCCTCTAGTGCAACGAGGGCAGAAGGAATTTTACAGCTAGTTCACAGTGATGTTTTTGGACCTGTGTCGGTCCCATCATTGGAAAAATATATGTACTACATCTCATTTATAGATGACTTCTCGAGGAAAACTTGGATATATTTCCTCAGGAAGAAATATGAAGTCCTTGGAAAATTTAAAGAGTTTAAGGCTCTTGTTGAGAATCAAACAGAGAAACGAATTAAGGTGTTGAGGACAGATAATGGCGGAGAGTTCTATGGGAATGAATTTGAAGAATTCTGTAAGAAGTGTGGTATAGAAAGGAAGAATACTACTCCATATACACCTCAGCATAATGGACTTTCATAAAGGATGAACAGGATGTTGATGGAAAAATCAAGGTGCATGCTCAGTGGTGCCGGGATAGGGCAAGAATTCTGGGCAGAGGCAGTGGGTACTGCATGTTATCTGGTCAACAGATCACCCTCATCATCATTGGGTGACAAGACTTCACAAGAGTTATGGACTGGTAAGGAACCTTCTCTCACACATATTAAGGTATTTGGTTGTGATGCATATGTTCATGTTCCAAAGGAAAATAGGAGTAAGCTGGATAAGAAGGCTGAAAAATGTGTCTTTATTGGATATAAAGATGGTCTCAAAGGTTATAATCTTTGGAACCCAGAAACTAAGAAGTTAGTGTATAGTCGAGATGTGGTATTTAGAGAAATGAAGGATGTTGTTAAACAGGAAGTCCTACCAAGTAAGGAAGAACCAGAGAATATAGAGTTTGATTTAAAGGATGATGAAGCGGACTCTACAGAAGAACATGAATCACAAGAAGAAGATCCTCATACTCCAGTATTGAGGAGATCGGATCGAGAAAGAAGGCTACCAGAAAGGTATAGTCCATCTGATTTTCGTTCAAATTTTTCTTTGTCTATTACTGATGATGATCCTAGAACTGTTAGGGAGGCAGTGGATTTAGAGGATGGAAATCTCTGGAAAAGGGCCATGGAAGAAGAAATGGAATCTTTGGATAATAATGAGGCTTTGGATCTAGTGGATTTGCCAACTGGAAGAAAGCCCATTGGCAGAAAATGGGTATTTAAAAATAAGATGAATGCAGAAGGAAAAGTGGAGAAATACAAAGCTCGATTAGTAGCAAAGGGTTATTCCCAAGTTCAGGGAATTGATTTTGGTGAGATTTTTTCTCTTGTTGCCAAGTTAACCTCTATAAGACTTCTGTTATCTGTTGTTGTTGCATTTGATTTTGAAATAGAACAGATGGATGTGAAGACAACATTCCTACATGGGGATCTGGAAGAAGAAATCTTTATGAAGCAACCAGAAGGTTATGCTGTGAAAGGAAAGAAGGAGCTGGTATGGAAGCTGAAAAAGTCCTTGTATGGTTTAAAAATATCACCAAGGATGTGGTATAAAAAATTTGATACTTATATGCTAGGACTTGCCTTCACAAGAAGCAAAGAGGATCACTGTGTGTATTCTAAACTAATTGGTGATCATTTGATTTATTTGGTCTTGTATGTGGATGACATGTTGTTGATAGGAAACAACAAGGAGATTATCCAAGATGTGAAAACTCAGTTGTCCTCTAAATTTGACATGAAGGATCTTGGTTCTTCAAATTTCATTTTGGGCATGGAAATTAAAAGAGATCGAAAAATGAGGAAACTCTTGTTAAATTAGAGAAAATATGTCGAGACAATATTGCAGAGGTTTAATATGCAGGAATGTAAACCGGTTCAGGTTCCTATTCCTGTTGGTGTAAAGTTATCTTCGGATCAGTGTCCCAAGACACATGAATAAGAGGAGGACATGTCTCATGTTCCATATGCGAGTGCAGTTGGTAGTTTGATGTATGCAATGGTCTGTACTAGACCAGACATTGCACATGTAGTGGGAGTTTTGAGCAGATATATGTCAAAACCAGGGAAGGAGCATTGGACAGCAGTAAAAAGGGTTTTCAGGTATTTGCGTGGCACTGCTAGCTATGGATTGTGTTACGAAGGAAGACCTGGATTGGACAAACTAGTCGATATACATGGCTTTGTGGATGCAGACTGGGCTGGAGATTTGGATCGTAGGAGATCCACAAGAGGGTACGTGTTTAACCTGTTTGGAGGAGAAATAAGTTGGATGAGAAAAAGATAGGCTATAGTGGCACTTTCAGCTACAGAATCTGAATACATGGCAGCCACTCATGCAAGTAAGGAAGCAGTATGGTTACAAAGATTGTGTTCAGGTATTGGGTTGGTGCAAGAAGCTGTAAGGATAGAGTGTGACAGTCAGAGTGCAATTTTCTTGGCAAAGAACCCTCCTTATCATTCAAAGACAAAGCACATTGATGTTCAATATCACTTTGTAAGAGACATGATTGAAGAAAAGAAAGTATCACTGATGAAGGTGGAAACTTTGAAGAATGTTGCAGATTCATTAACAAAATCTGTGAGCACTGAGAAGTTGTCTTGGTGTAGAGGATCCATGGGCATTGCTGCCCTGGATTGTTGACTATGTAACCCTGTAACCCCCTGTGTGCAAAGAAAACAACAAGTGGGAGAATGTTGGGTATGTGTTATATTCTTTGCACAAGTAGTAGTTTCTGAGCATTTGTGTCGGGCGCGCAAGGGGGTTAGAGGGGGGTGCAAGGGGGCAGAGCCCCCATGCGGGGGTTCGAGGGCAGTTCCCCTGAAATTTTTTTTTCGGGACGACATATTTATGGGATGACATATTTCTGGGACGACATATTACCGGGACGACATATTTCCGGGACCACATGATATTAGGTGGTTTTTTGGCACATGGTTTTTTGCCGATGGTTTTCTATTTCCGGTTAAGGAATTAGGGTTTTGGACTAATCTAGGTCATTCAGTTAGGGTTTTGTATGCCGCTAGCTCCTATATGTATATTGTATTGTAAACAATGTAACACAATGTATGAATATAATATATGCTGGTTTTCCCGGTTTGCGTTTCCCGGTGAAAAAACTCTGTGTAATGTTTGTATTTCCCATTGTATCTTTCCTGTTCTTTTTTGAATATCAGTTTGCATTAGATATTGTACAAGGTTATAATTTATAGAAGAAAGACTTATATTGACGATATTATATCAAAGTCTGAATTTGCTTCTCAACGACCAAACTCTCGGAAACCAAAATCCCAGCCTTCATTTCAAGCAAACTTTGAAATAGGGAAAGAAGTTTGGAGTCCTGAGATAGTCGAGAAACCAACAGGAAACATTGAGGATAGAGAAAGCACAATAGGGGAGAAGAAAAAAGAAAACATGGATGAGTATAATGAAGAATTGCATCATGAAGAACAGGCAGGTCCTGAAAGAGAGATAAATGATGAAAAATCTTTCTCCACATTAGGATTTCCTATTGGTGATATTCCTAGAGGGGTAGCCCCCATGAAGAACATTCCACTCTCAGCACTACGTAACTTTCATGGTTTGTCTTCATAGGATCCTGATGAATTCCTTTTTGAGTTTGATATATTATGCAGAAGTTATGATTACATTTCCAATGCTAAAAAATTAAAGCTATTTCCAGCAACATTGAAAGGAAATGCACTAAGATGGTTCATGAGTCTTGGAGGCAATGTAATCACAACATGGGACCAAATGAAACATAAATTCCTGAATAAATACTAGGACTATTTCCGAACAAGAGAAAAAAGGGAGGAACTATTTAAGATGATGCAGAAAGAGGATGAAAATCTAGAGGACTTTGTAGAAAGGCTATAGTATAATCTACAAATATCCAGTCACCCCAATGTAATTAAAGATATTCTTAAAACTATATTATTAAAAGGAGTAAGGGATGACTATCTAGATATGTTGAATATTCTTGGAAAAGGGGACATATCTAAGGAATCATATGATGAAATTGTTAACCTATGTAAAAGATGTTCAAGAGGAGCTTCAATAAATAGATCAAATAGCAGGGATACCACATTTTCAAGAGTCCAAAAATCAGCTAGTGGGGGAGCAACAAGAGCCGAAATAGGTAATTTACTTGAAGGTCTTAAAACTGAAATGTTAAGCTCTTTTGCCTCACAAATTGACACCCTGTAGATTCAAAAGAAGCAAGCAAAAGCAAAAGAAGCTCTGTCCATATTTTGTTCTAAATGCAGAGACAAGCACCCATGAAGGGAATGTCCATTGGACAAAAATCCAATCTGCACCATCTGTGATAAATATCATGAAACTCAACAATGTCCTTCTCTACTAGGAATCAAGGGAGAATTACAACCAACTGATGAAGAAGCTGAAGCTGTCTATCTATTGACACAAAGAAGGCAATGACAACCATGGGGACAAGGTATGAATCCTAACATGCCATTTACATCTTCTAATCGTTGGAATAAATATCCTTCTTTTAATCAAATGAATTACCCTCCCTATAATCAAATGCAATATCTAAATCAAATGAATTATCCACCCATGCAACAAACTAACCCACCCTTTGTTGACCCATCAATGTGGACTCCTTGGCCTCCACAACAACAACAACCATATCAGAACCAATGGAATCCAAGTTGGAGAGGACAACAACCCCCCTTCCCAAATCAATTACCTCGATCACAATTTCTGCAACCACTCTCCTTACCATCAGGTACCCCACCAAACAATCAAATGATGAGACCCCAACTACCTGTACAACCTAACCCTAACCCAAATAATAAAGTTGTGCACTGCATTGATATTCATAACCAACCTACATTTTCTCTTCTCCCTGCGCAATGCAATGATATTCATTTACGATCTGGGATAATAGTAGAACCTATCATAGCTGATGTTACCTCTTCTGATAAAGAGGAAACAAAAGAGCATGATGTACCTGAAGAGGTACAATCATCCTCTAACAATGTTGTTGAAACAACAAAACCACCATTTCTTGAGCGTTTAGCTTTGACTAAAACGCCTAAGCCACTGGCTTTCAATCTTCTAGGGGAATTACAAAATCTTTATGTCAAAATTCCTCTACTACAAGCACTCTGAGATGTACCAATTTATGCCAGGACTATGCGAGACATTTGTGTTAAGAAGCCTGGTAGGAAAATTAAATATCCCCTCACAGTCCATGTTATGGGTGACTTGTCTGCACTAATGTCAGGTAAAGCTTCCCCAGTTAAATATGGTTATCTCGGCCACCCTACCGTCTCAGTAAAAATTGGAAAAACGATAATCCCTTGAGTCCTGGTAGACTTAGGTGCCGCTATCAATATTATGACTCTGGAAACATCACAATTGTTACAACTGTAGAATGAAATTAGAGACACCCCAACTATCCTAGAAATAGATGACCTCTCTACAATCAAACCGAAGGGAGTCATTGAAGACCTAATTATCTCAGTGGAATCCTGGAATTATCTAGCTGACTTTGTGGTATTACAACCTAAAAAAAAGTTGGGGGGCCACTCTCTAATTTTGGGCAGGCCTTGGCTAGCCACAACATATGATTTTATCGACTGTAGATCAGATTCAATGACAATTTATAAATGTTACAAAAATAAACAAATTACCCTCTACCCTCAAGCTACACCCTTGATTAATAATGATAATTCTGTATGGGTAGACTTTGATGATCAACTTACTCAACCCATCTTGACTATCGGACAAGCCTTAAGCCTTAAAGATGCCACTGAGGATGAATTAATTAATAATTTTATCTGTGAACCCTCCTCTGTGGCTCTTGAAACTCATAACCAACTAGCTGCACTGTTGGAGTCAGATAATCAGGAAAACCTTAACTATGAAAACCCACCTCAAACATCTGCCACCCTCTCTTCTAAAAGCATACCAGTAGAAATTGAACCTAGAAAAACATTGAACATAAACCCTAACCTGATAGATGTTGAAAAAAAACAATTAATGAAGTTACTTTCTGAAAACAAAGAAGCATTTGCATGGAAATATACAGATATGAAAGGAATCTCTCCTGAATTATGTACTCATTGAATATATATTAAGGAATATTGTTGACCGATCTGCCAATCTCAACGCCGAATGAACCCTAATTTAAGAGAAATCCTTAAAGAAGAACTTCAAAAATTTCTCAACGTAGGGTTTATATATCCTATATCAAACAGTGAATGGGTTTCCCCGTTGGTAATAGTTCCTAAGAAAAATGGGAAATGGAGAGTATGTGTGGATTATAGAGCCTTAAATAAAGCTACTCAAAAAGATCACTTCCCCTTACCATTCATTGATAAGGTGTTATACAGTTTGTCAGGGAAGAAATTTTTCTCCTTTTTAGATGGTTTCAGTGGGTATAATCAGATCAAATTTGCACCTCGGGACCAAGACAAAACCACTTTTACCAGCCCTTGGGGAAAATTTTCTTATAGAGTTTTCCCATTTGGACTATGTAATGCACCAACAACCTTTCAAAGAGCAGTTATAGGAATCTTTTCTGATGTGCTTAATGACTCTATGGAAATTTTTATGGATGATTTTACCCTGTATGGTGTTTCTTTTCAGGAAGCACTGCAAAACCTTGAGAAAGTGCTTAAATGATGTATACAAGCCCACCTCTCCTTAAGTACATAAAAATGTCATATGATGATGAGTGAAGGAATAGTGTTTGGACATTTTATTTCATCTCAAGGAATTTAGGTGGATCCATCCAAGATACAAGTCATTAAAGATCTTCCTACTCCCAAAACCCAAATAGAGGTAAGAAGTTTTCTAGGACATGCTAGATACTACAAAAGATTTATCAAAAAAAATTCCAAAATAGCTTCTCCCGTGTTTGTGTTACTGATGAAAAATGTCGAATTCAAATGGACTAATTCTTGCCAGGAAGCATTCAATACACTTAAACATCAATTATCTACAACCCCTATTCTAAGAGGACCTGATTGGACATTCCCTTTCACATATCCACTGATGCTTCAGATACTGCAATAGGAGCTATCTTGGGACAAGAAGAAAATCATCTTCCCTATGCTATTTATTTCATTAGCAAGAATACGACTCCTGCTGAAATTAACTATATAGTTACCGAAAATGAAGTTTTAGCAGTTATCTATGCTATTAATAAATTTAGACATTACATCACTGGATACTCTACTCTTTTCCATACTGATCAATCAACTATCAAATATCCAATGAACAAACCTATCACAAATGCTCGAGTCACCAGATGGTTACTATTACTGCAAGAATTTGATATTACAATTGTAGATAGACCAGGAAAAGAAAATGTAGTTGCTGATTTCCTTTCTCGGTTAATACCTGATGATGATACCCCAGTAGATGATTCCTTTCTTGATGAATATCTATTTGCAGTATCTTCTCACTCACCTTGGTATGCAAACATCGCTAACTACTTGGTTGCAGGGAAGTTACCACCACACCTATCCCACAGAGAGAAAAGAAGAATCATTAAACAAAGTGCTCGGTATAGATGGATAAGTGGATGTGTTTTCCACACATGACTTGATCAAGAAATCTGAAGGTGCATTAGAGAATATGAGGTTTATGATCTACTAAAAGCTTGTCAGGATGGCCCTTGTGGAGGGCATTTTGCTGATAAAAGAATAACACATCAAATTATCAGGATGGGGTATTATTGGCCCTCACTTTTTAAAGATACAAAGAAATATGTCTGGGCCTGTGATAGCTTCCAAAGAATGGGCCAACCTAATCATAGAGATGAAATTCCATTAAACCCCCAGATAATACTTGAACCATTCGAAAGATGGGCCTTAGACTTTGTAGGACCCATTAACCCCCCTTCTAATCAAAAAGTTTACATAGTGGTATGCACAGATTATATGATGAAGTGGGTGGAAGATAAAGCACTCCACAGAGCAACTGAAGAAGCAGTTCTAGATTTCCTATTTGAGGACATCTTCATCATATTTGGAGTGCCAAGAGAACTAGTTACAGATGGAGGGCCTCCTTTCACTTCTCATGGTTTTAAAGCCACCCTTCAGAAATATCATATTCAACATAGAATGACTACACCATGCCACCCCCAAGCCAATGGATAGGTGGAAAGAACAAATAAAGTAATAGAAGCCATTCTTACAAAAACAGTGAAGGAAAACAAAAAGGATTGGTCTCACAGGCTCCCTGGAGCATTATGGGCTTACAAAACTACCTGGAGAAATACTACAGGATTCTCTCCCTATGAATTAGTTTATGGAAAAAGTGTTGTCTTTCCTATGGAATTTGAAATCAAGACCTTAAGGACTGCTTTAGCTATCAACCTTGATTTGACTGATGCACAAACAACCAGGTTACAACAACTTAATGAATTGGATGAAAAAATACTAGATGCCATTCATCAGACAACTATGATTCAATAGAAAAGATCAAAATGGCATGACAAAACTATCAAGCATAAGAAATTCGAAAAAGGTAACTGGGCCCTACTGTATGACTCTCGGTTCAAAGAATTTCAAGGGAAACTACGTACAAGATGGTTTGGACCTTACAAAGTAGACATTGTTTTCACCAATGGAATACTAAGGCTCCTCACAATTGATGACTCTAAAACACTGTTACCTGTAAATGGTCATCAGCTCCGTCTATACCAACGCCCTATTTCCAAGGAAGATTTTAAGGCCACATGTGTGGCAGACTCTCATTACCTCTTTTTAGAGGGGGCTCCTACCCCTCATTGCAATTAATTCTTTTTAATTTAATTTCTTTAGTATTAGATTAGATTTCGTTTACTAATAATCCCTGTCAATAAATACCATGTTACAATTGATTTTTGCAGATTCTCAATGAAAGAATAGGCCTACTAAGGAAGGAAGATCCTACTTCAAGAAGAGGCAAGCTTCCCCATTGCTGAAACACCACTGTTCAACAACTTTTTGCTCTTTCTTCATTGCTGAAACACCACTGTTCAACAACTTTTTGACTTTCTCCATTGCTGAAACACCACTGTTCAACAACTTTGTGCCTTTTTCCCCACTATCGAAACACCACTGTTCAACAAATTTGTGCCTTTTCCCCCACCACTGAAACACCATTGTCAGCAACCTTTCGCCATTTTTCCCACTGCTGAAACACCACTATTCAACAACCTTTCACCATTTTCCCCATTGTTGAAACACCACTGTCAGCAACCTTTCGCCATTTTTCCATTGTCGAAACACTACTGTTCGACAATTATTCACATTTTCCCATTGACGAAACAACATAGTTTAGCAATTGTTTCGCCCTTCTTTCTATGGCTGAAACACCACTTCCACAACAGTATTCTGCAACATCACCTTCCAGCAAATATTTCTCTATTCTTTCCCTCTCGCTGAAACACCAACTTTTCAGCATTCTCTGTCAATAAGCTTTTGCGCTCTCATACTACATTTTGTCCTTCCAGTCAACAAATCCTTGACACAATTCCTCTAACAAATCAAAAGTCTTCGCCATGGCTATTGCAAAACTATTATGGACAGGCACTATATTTTGTTTGAAGTACGGATCAAAAGGTAAAGGTGAGGTATGTAAAATTTATACGTAAATACAATTAAGCTATAGTTAATGAGAAGATTCCAACTCATTTATTACCACTCATGTAAAATCATTATTAGCCGCACTTGAAGGGGGTGGAGGAAATATCAAACTTTTTCACACAAATCAACCACCGTCATTCCTTTTTACCATCCTTTCGTTTGTTTCACCACCAATTGCATGCCTTCACCTGAAAAACTCACTCTGCACAGAAGTTGTTACTCGACTCTTTGACAGTGTATTTTACTGAGCTGTTAGCTATGGGAGGCTCTGTTATACTGTACAAACCCACCATGAAATCCTTGTTAGAACTCTATCCAGAAGCCTATCAAATTTTTCTGCAGGCAGGATGGCTCGGCTATTTTCAGAGGCTCCAGGGATTTGATCAACAACAGGTTCTGCAATTTTCTCGAAATCTCCAGGAAGATCATTCCTTTGTTCAAGGGGTTCAGATTTCAGTTACATAAGAGGATATAGTGCAGGTTTCAGGTCTCCCTACCAATGGCATTCGCTTGTTTAGCTGCAAACATATCATCTTGAATGCCCAGCAGGATTTCCTCTTGCCAGGGGAACAAATTGAACCTAAAGACCGAGGTGTCTGACTCATCTCATTGCCGCCTCCATGGATGAAATTTGAAAAATTCGTCAAACACTACCTTACCTGTGAAGGCCGATACCAGGTAGTCTACTAGTACGATTTTGTTCTATTGTCTCATTTATGACATGCTAGATTAGTGAACATTCCTTATTATATGCTCGGTTGTCTTAAAAATATGTCACACTACTATAAAAAGGCTAAAGATCCCACCCTTTCACTCACCCACCACTGTCTCATTCAACTACTTATCCAAAAGGGTTTTTCCCAAAAAAACCCTCCACTAAACAACCCACCCATAGATCCCCAAGAAGCTGCTGAAATTCCTGAAAATTTTCAGGAACAACAACCACAAAACCCTCCAGACCCTCCAGAAATACCTAACAGTCCGCCTACAGACCCAATCAATCCAATTAACCCCTCTACCATACCAAGACCGCCCCACATTTTAGCAGAATCATCCACTCCTGCCCTTCATATTCTTAGCGATGATTCTGAACCAGACAATTCTCCCTGTCCCATCATTGAGGAAAAGCCCCCACGTAAACAAAAGAAAATACCTTTATTTTCTCCTTTTTTACAAAGAAAACGAACAAGGGCCTCAACAAGGGCAGCCACTACTGCCACTATCCTAAACCCCCAACCCATTCGACTAATACCCCATACACCTCCAACCTCCCAAATGATGGAATATTTGCCTATTCCACCCACGGGCACTGACACACAAGAACCAAAGGCCCAGTCGATTGCGACATCATCCATTTCAAATTTAGTAGCTAAAACACAAGAATAGGCTACTCATTTAGTAGCTGAAATACAAGAACCAACTACTCATCAAGTAGCTGAAACACAAGAACCAACTACCCATTTAGTAGCTGAAACACAAGAACCAGCTACTCATTCAGTAGTTGAAAAACAAGAACCAACTATAGTTGCCACACAAGAACCAGCTGCTGATATTGTTACCGAGACATAGGAATCAGATGCCCAGGGAGCTGCAACATTACTTTCTTTACATCAAGAAGTTAAAACACAAGAATCAGCTGTTGATCCTGTAGCTACTCCACAAGAACTAACTAGTGAGACTGTGACTGCTACACAAGAACCAGTCACTCCTCAAACAGAACCAACAATGGCCTTTGTCTTACAAGAAAATGAGTTCCTAAGGTTTGAAATAGAAGCCTACAAGAAATATCTAGCCATGGCAAAGGAAGCCTATGAGAAGGAACTTAAATTGTACACCCTATCTCTCATAGCAACCATGTTAGAGGGAACTACAACAGAGAATCCATGTAGAGAATATATGTGCAGTCAATGTGGGGACATCTACTATCAAGTAGGCTACAAAGTAATTCAAATTCCAATGCCAGGAGATTCCCCTGCACCTTCAAATTTTGCAGTCAAAGAAGAACACCCTGTTGTTACACAAGCACCAGTAGGACCTTCCAAAATTAAGACTGAGCGCTGGCCTACAACAAATGTCAAATCTGAAACCCCTGCTTTTGTTAATAAAGTTGTACAAACATTGCCTATTGATAAATCTGCCCCTCCCAACCAAATCAATACCCACACCTTTGTGGAACAAGCCACTCAGACCCTACTTCATCCTACTACTTGCAACGCTGAAACACAAACTCATCCATGGGATGAGCAGGCAATAATAGAGAAATGGAAAAAAGAGTCTATTGTTTCACAGGACAAAATCCTGTAGGAACACAGATAAATCTAGATAAATCATATCTACTCAAATTGGGAAGCTTTGGAGCATACACGTCAGGAATCTCATGCCCTTAAGAAATAGAATAAAGAGCTAAAAGGCAGATTGCACCTAACATTTGACTTGGCACAAAAGCTATTGGCTACAAGGAAACCATCCTGCAATTACTCTCTGTTCCTCATGGAATGACTTACATGGTCTCAGATCAAATTAGTTAAAGAAGGTAGGCCCCATGTAGTGTTAAATCCAACAGATTTTGTTAATACCTTTGCAGAAGCCTCTGCTATGGATCAACACCTCCTCTGTGAGGCGTATTTTCATAATGAGGCCATCCCTGAGAACCAACAGCTTAACCTTAACCCTCTTGTCAGTGACATCCAGATTCAGGCACTCACCTCCTTCCTTAACAATCATATTATATGGAAGGATGAATTCCTAGCTACCAAGCATAATGAGGATAACCGCCTTCTCTGGATACGGCCAGAACCACAAAATGTTGCCACCTTTGTTACATAGTATTATCATTTTTTGAAGAAACCAGGGATGACTCAACACATTCAACAATTACAGACATCAGTGTTTCAGGAGTGTCAACATTTCATTAAATCCACAAAGATTGCTGCCCTACAGGCAAATAACATGTTTTGGCAACAATCTACTGGGAAAAGACAGGAACACAATCCTTTTAGCCCCACTAATCTTGAGATAGAAATCTCCAGGGTACCTAGCTATATCAAGTGTGTTCAGCAATGTGTTGAAAGATGGATAGGGTATCAGTTTCATTTTCCTATCCTCTGGATGCCAGCAGAGAAATATGAAGTTCACTATAAGTTGCCCAAAAAGGCCGAAACAACAGCTTGGCAAAGGTTACAACATGTTCAAGGGTTCAGAGCTCCAAAAGACATCACCTTCTACAACTACTGCTTGAGTAACTTGCACGCTCATAGTCGGCATTCAGATTCAGATTCAGAGTGAAGTTGCCTAAGGACATGCAACATTTTAAGTTTGGGGGGATGTTAGGACCCTACAATGCACCTTTTTGCTCACACCTTTTGCTACCATTACACCCTTGTTTCACTCACATTTAAACTCACATTATCACCTTACCCTATCTTTCCAAAGGTATACAACATCTCTTATCTTTACTATATGTTTAATCTGTTTTGCATATAATTTTACATTACTCTCGTACTTAACCATTGATCAGAAATGTATAAGTGTTGAAACAGTTCAAACTGCAGATTAGCATTGAGGCATGTTGCTAAAACAGTCAAAGCGCGCAAACCCTATGGCTAAAACAGTCTGTGGACTATGATGTTGAAACAACTCACATAGAAGAAGTTTTTACACTCTTCGTGGTCTACGATGCTGAAACAACAACTCACATAGAAGCTACTACAATATCTATGGTCAATGATGCTAAAATAGTAACTCACATAGAAGAAGCTGTTACACAGTCCGTTTTCTACAATGATGAAACAACAAATCACACAGAAGAAGTTGTTACACCCTCCGTGGTCTGCGATACTAAAACAACAACACAAAACTGTTACATTGACCACAATAGCTGCACCTTGAGCTAGCATTAACCATCGCTGCCTCCTGAGACCAAGTTGTTGAAACAGTCAGAACACAAATACCGTGGCTGAAACAACCCGCGATTTGTGATGTTGAAACACCATACAAGAACAGTAATAAGAATACAAATAAAGAAGATGTTACTCTAGCCACAACAACAACACCTCACTCAGCACTTGTAATAGCATTCTGTTACGGGAGACTAGGATACCCTATTCTAGTATAGAAATCAGATCTGACTAAGAATAGGATTGAGATGTGAAAATGTAATTGGATGATCAAATTG
>ML783485.1:171733-201260 GCA_009831015.1 Picea engelmannii | reverse complement strand
TAAAGAAGATGTTACTCTAGCCACAACAACAACACCTCACTCAGCACTTGTAATAGCATTCTGTTACGGGAGACTAGGATACCCTATTCTAGTATAGAAATCAGATCTGACTAAGAATAGGATTGAGATGTGAAAATGTAATTGGATGATCAAATTGTATCGAGGGGATTCTCCTCTCTAAATAAGAGGAAATCATCATTAGAGAGGATCATCTTTTTAGCTAAGAGAGGATTTTACAGAGAAGGACGTATTTTACTTCAGATTGTAATATGATACAGTTGACAGATGAATAAAAGATTGTTTTGAGCATTTCTCTCTAGTCCCTTTCATTTTAGGGGAATGTTGTGAGAAGGGAGGGCCCACCTTCTTCACAAGATTCACCCATTAGCTTTGTAGTGTCTTAGTGTTATTTCTGTTCATGCCTTGATTAAAATCTATTTTGTTGAAACACTACTTTACTGAACTCTGTTTTGCTGAAACACGACTTTATTGAACTCTGCTTTACTAATTGTTACATTGTTTTCATGTGATTCATGCTTGGGTAATTGTTAATCATTCTAGTTAGAAATCCTTTTTGGTGAATTTATGAAGGAGTGATAATCAGGGACAGGTGTTGAAGATTCCTGCTTGGGGAATAGGGTCCTGTTCTCTGTTAAGAGTTAGTTAGCCTTCAGTGTGTGTCAATCATTTTGATTAGTAATGAGTTCATGAAAGTGTGACAATCAGAAACAGGTGCTGAAGATTCCTGTTGTGAGAATAGGGTTTTGTTCTCTGGTTATAGAATAGTTGGTCCTTCCTTTTGCAGTGTCCTAAAATATTTCTTTTCCAGGTTGTTATTTTCTTAATGTAATCCAAGATTCTTTGGACAATTATTTTTTTAAACATTGAATTCTGCAATAGGTAGATTGCTTTCCTGTAATTCAAGTCAGAACTTCAGTTTGTTCAAGGCAAAATGTGATTAATATGTTTTTACTACAACTCTAGGTTGCTTTTGAGATTGAGCATATATAGTGTGTGATTACCTTTGAAATAAACATACTTCCCTGGGTTGACAATGTATGTAGCACTTTTTTTTTTAGTTAAATAAGCAATTATAGTGACCAACACCTTCTAGTGCCCCACATAGACTCTCTACATCGGGGGAAATATTAAGTTCATGTCCATCTCATCTTCTGTCCACCCCATGTCTTCATATGCTATAGGTATTAATTATTCTGACATATTTATCGATGATTCTTTTCTTGATTTTGACATGCGTCTTCTTGGTTTCCAGTGAAATTGAAAAAACTTGTATGGGCACGCACTTGATAGTATTTATGCTTGGAATGTTACTGAAAAAACTCGGTCTAATGTACAATTTATGGAATTCATCGCTCATTTCCTTTGGTGCATGTAAAACTATGGAATGAGAAATCACAACTTGTTTTGTGTGTGTGCACAAAACTATGAAATGAGAGCACACAACTTCATTTTTGTGCATGCGCAAAACTACACCCAAAACTTTGGGTGCCAACAAGCCCCCACCACTATTATCTAACACATACTCAAGCCAATGGATTTATGTAATGATATCAATAATGGATGACACTATGCCCTTAATATTTTGCACAAAGAACATAAATTGATGCTCAGGCTAAAAAATGTTCTCTTGAAGCATGTAGGTAAGTTGGACAACTGGTTTTGTGATGTCAAGTGTGACTATCGTAGATGTGAGATTAATGTTGTTGAGTTTTTGTCAATGTTGTATTGTTATAGATGTCAATGAAAATGTCAACATATTGATGTGTGAGAGGCTCGAGGTCATGGGGATCAATGTTAGATCTGAGTTTCCCATACATGCACACTTGTGATTCAGTGGGAGGCATTGCACATGTTTCTTGTACCTCTCCACGCGATCGCTGGTCTATCATAGAATTATGAAGAACCCAAGTAGGAAATAGTGATACTTCACCCATATTCCACCAGTCTATTATGTCCATTGAGTATGACAAAGTGGGAGCTTCATGTAAAGTTATTACGTATTCTCAATCAGGATAGAAGGATCTAAGGATTTATGATCTCAATGACTTCAAAATTGGCCTTGTCTTCACTCCTTTGATGTTCACTTCTACTTGCTCCAGTCGACATATGGAATAGATCTTGCACTGATTATATAATTGGAGCTAGATGGGTGATCATACCAACTTAGGTTTACCCACCACTTTCCAAGATTTCTTAGGAAAAATATTTATGTCGGATCCAAGATCCAACATGACTCCATCCATTTCGTACCCATGAAGCTCTTCTATCATCTTGAACTCTCATCCAGTGCACTTCTACTTGATGATATGGAATACATCCCTCTTCAGTAGTGTAGCCAATATGGTGGGATCATCTCCTTTCTCTTTCACACAAGTAGTTAACATGTGGATCAACTTAGTTGTAGCGTAAGGATCTTTAAACAAGTGCAAAAAGTAGTGTAAGAAGTTATTCACTTGATCCACAAGTTTTTCCATGTGACCTAAGTCACATAGGATTATTTTCACATTGTGGATTTCAACTCCTCTTGACATTTTTATTCATAACCATTTTTATTAGGATGTCATAGTGTAGTCTATCTACGTGATTATTATATTAATATTTGGGTTGTGAGTTGAATTTCCTCACACATGCAATCCTCCTCCAAATATATTTTCATTGCACATTGTATTTCTTCATGTGCGTGAGCTTTATACAATGACCATTGTGTCACCTACAACACATTTTCATGAAAATGTTCTTCCTCTAATGACCTCTGCATCACCCTTCACACTTCCTCTCGGATCTGTACCTCTTGAAGATACCTTTGATTCGCATGTTGCAACTCCTTGCTCACTCTTTCTTCTTCATGGACCTTATGTGCATCGTATAGAAACTAATTATGTTGGGAAACATAAAACTTAGGAGGGGATCGGGGTGCCTTCTTGATCTTACCATCTGTTTTTTTACCCGAACCTTCACCATGCTCTAATATTTCCCCAATCTTCACCCCTCTATGGGTTAGTACCTCAACATTTGCTTCTTTATTTGTTTTCTTGTTTTTGTGTGGATTGACATGCACCATGCTATAGTTATTTTCATTTTCCTCCCACATCTTTAGTAACTTGGTGAAATCCTTAGTTACATGTTCAGGACTATACAAATATGTATAGAGCACATGCAACTTAGTATGAAACCAGATCCATAACCATGGCCACAACCATTCCCATATACACCTTCGGGTCCTCCTTGATATTTACCTATGTCGGTGCCATTGTGCTCACCACCTAGTTGATCCTATTGTTCTCAGAAAGAAACCTAACTGTTGTCTTTCATTAATTGAAGAGAGTGAATACTATTCACATCATAGCCTATAGATTTACAAAACTGACAGAATAGGGTGTGATTCATTGTTTGATATTTTTTTAATGTGGGGCATCATAGTGGAACATGGCCCCATTACCTAAAAATCTCACACCACTTTTATTTTCTTTATGGAAATGGACTCAATGCATTGGTCACCACATAATTTGGAAGGATCGAGCACTCATTTCGATGATGCCTCTGTGAACAACACAAAATACATCATACATGCTCATGCACAAATCTAATATTTTCCATATCTTGCAGTTGTATTGTTAGGTTAGCCAGTTGTGACTAAACTTGTGCTAACATGGTGAATGTCTCTGTATCTCCTTGTGTAGCTTCTATTCACATCATAATTTTGACTTCCCCGACCTGAGTCATCGCCTTTTGTTGGGTGAGAGGGACTCAGACATGGGGTTGCAATCCTACAATTAAACACTCTCTATGATTCATGTATGGAATATGGAATTTTATCATATCCAACAATATTTTTAACCATTGGTCATAATCCCAGATGGTTTATCCTTCTTTATACCTAATCTCCTCGATTTATTTAATGCATTGAGACTCTAAATTCATCTTTCTAAACTTTCTAAGTAGGTCCTTCTTGATCTTGGCCAAGGACCTCACCTGTCCCATTGGTGAAATAACCTTATATTTCATGTACCACGTCATTGTTAATATTATGGTAGTTGCGGGAGGTATTTACCTCCATGTGTGAACCTAACGAGAATAGAAGACTCCAGAAAGCAAGAGAAAACCCTAATGAGTTGGCTAATAACCCTAGAAGTCTTGTCAGCTCAAGAAGATAATTTATATTAGGTTATTATCCTCCAAGAGAAGAAGTCATCCAGAAATAATAATAATATACTGAATAGACACATATCCAGAAGGAGAAATCGGCCCCAACAAATCTAGCAGAACCGGTATAAATACAGGGTGCCAGTTATTATTTGATAGCATCTCAGAATTGCAGTTCCTAGTTTGGTGTGCACTGCAGTTCCCAGTTTGGTGTGCACGTGTGGAGGAGAGTTGCAGGTGCAGCTACAACAACAACAAGTTTTCAATATTGGCTTGACTATCTCTTGGATAGGGTTTGGACTATCTGATCAACTCTTTGTGATGCACCTTCCTTGGGGAAAGGTGCACTACCCTTTGTTTGGCTATATAGCCTAGGGTTTTCTTCCGGAGTAATTCTCAGTCAAGGTTAAGGTGATCGGAGGGTGGCTTCATCCTATGGTTGGGTGACAAGGGTATCGTCAATGGTAAAACGAGCACACAATCTTCTATATTCTAGCAGGTTATGGGCCCACACCTCCTTCATTCAGTCTAAATTCCATAAGGAAACATAGCCTCTAGGATATTGAGCGTGTTGAGGAACTTCCACTAGGGTTACTAGCAGAAGAAGCTTTCAGGACACTACTGCTAGGGTTACTAGCAGAAGCAGTTGCAGAAACCCTAAACCTCTTGTTGAGGAACCTTAAGTGAATGGATTGACCTAATCTCTAGATAGATCAGTGCACCCTAGCCTAGCGCATCTCCTGGTACTCTCAGAAATCCAAGACGTGAAGTTTTAATTTATGGTCAAATATAGGGTTTGACCAAGTCAATCAAGCCATGACGAACTCTACGGAGTCTGAGAACAAGTTAGATGGTGTCTCTAAATTCAGAGCATGGAAGAAAAGGATTGAACCCATCCTTGCCAAGAATAAAGTGTTTGATATCGTGAAAGGAAAGATCGTGAAGCCAGAGTTTGAAGAAGGAGAAGAGAAGGAACCACAGAATGTTGCAGCTATGGAGAAGTTTAAATATGTTGACATCAATGCCATGAGTATCATAGTGGATTCCATAAAAGACTACTTGATACCCTGCATCTCCCACCTTGACTCATCGAAGAAGATGTACGATGCCCTAACAAATCTCTTCTCAGTCAAAAACATTGGACAACCTATGAGTCTGAAGAATGAGCTCTGTGACATGAAGATGAATGAGGATGACAACATAACATGATAATTTGTAAGTATATCCCAGTTAAGAGATCAACTACAAGCTATTGAAGAGATCACTTCAGAAAAGGAATTGGTGAACATAGTAGTCAATGGTCTTCCCAAGACAAGGGATGCATTTTCCAAAAGCATGAACATAAGGAAGGAGTATCTAACATTCGAAGAACTTTGGACTTCTTGTGATAAAAAAGAATCAAAGATGAATACAAAAGAGAAACCCCAAAAGAAGTACGACGATCAAGCTTTCACAGCAAGATTCAAGAACTTCAGGAACAAAAGGAAGTTTGGTTCAATAAAGAAGACAAATCAAGAGAAAGACATTTCAAAAGTACAATGCTTCAACTGTCAAAAGTATGGTCACTACAAGGACCAGTGTCCCAAGCTAAATAAAAGGAAAGAGAAACACGAAGCATCGATTGCCGAAGAAAAGGAACGTACAAAGAAGACTAAGCAGGATGAAAGAGACTTCTTCTTCTAAAAGGTAACAACACTCTTCATATTTCTTGTTTGCATCGTCCCTGTACATATCTTGTTTGCATCGTCTCTGTACATATCTTGGATGTCTATCTTTTGGAAGATAATGCGTTCCAAGAATAACTATACCTATGAAAAGATGAAAAAGAGATATCATTAGATAATACACATAAAATAACGAAATACAAATCATGAGCTATTGCAAGATAAGCTGAATCAATCATGAAGAGACTTAGAAGAAGCAAAGACATAAAGAAGTCAACAACCAAGAAGAAATTGGAAAAAGACTTATGATGTTTTGTAGAAGACAGCAAGACAGAAGCATGGACCTTTTTAGACAAGAGAGAAAATTATATATTGCTACAGATGGAATCATGGATTCTGTTAAACAAAAAAAAAAGAGCAAATTATATATCGCAGAAGATAATAAGGATGCATATGGAAGAATGGACTCTGTTAGACGGAGGGTGTCGATTACATGCACTTATACAAGAAGCAAGGATTAGGAGGGAGATAATCCTATGATCCATTAAAGATGATGAAATACATATATATCCATGGTAGTAGCCATAAAAAGACAGTACGTGTTCAGTTCAACCGCAGAAGAAGACTTCTTCTAAGAGAAGCCTTAAATTATTCTTGGTTGTCCATCTAGATCCATGATCCTATGATGAAAAGAAGAATTCGAATATCTAAGGCATGGAATCTATAAGAAAATCCATGGACCCAAAAATAAAAATAAAAACATGAAGAAGAACATGAAGATTCCAAGAAAGAAAGAGGAACCAGAACAACCAGTCATTGTATCAAGAATCACAAGATTACCAACCTGATAAAATCAATCAAGCAGAAGAATTGGAAGTCATGATAAAGAACAATGTATAGAAGACTTATGAAAACAATAATTGCAAAATCTAGAACCAAAGGTTCTCCCAGATGGAGTGAGAAGACTATTATGATTACTTGTTCCAGTAAACCAGACTTATCTCTACATAAGTCATTATATCATCTGCAACATCCATGAGTCAGAATTCTACATCAAATGAATGCAAAGAATGTTCTCCAGAGAAATTGAATAAAGAGCGTATGAAGAGCAATCTCAAGACTTTGAGGCATACCAAAAAGAGACTCTTATATGAAGATAGAAGAAAATAACTTGGTGGAGAACCTCCAGTGCATAGCAGAAGCATGGTGAAGATTTTCTATAACATCAAGATGACTACTCAGTAGATCAGATCTCATGATGACAGAAGAAGTGCCACACGGAGATGTTCCAGTTTTCCAACTATGATATACTTTGTTGTTCAGATCTACTTGAATCCTTCGTAGTGTTCCATACTAAAGTACATTTGAAATAAAGCATTACATTATCCATGATAAAGTCCAGAAAGGAGAAAATGATTCTCCAATACATATCTCCACAGATGAGCATATAAGCAGACATTTTGGTAAAAACTTATATCCAAGATGAAAGAGTTTGTGCACTCAAGCTAGAGCTCGTGGAAACAACTTCCTTCTTATTGAAAAAGGAAGAAATGACTCTCCAAGTTAGGAGGGAGCATTGAAAACATTATTGAAGACATTCATTCTTAAATTTGAAAATTAGTCCATCTTGGACAGATGCTTTCCTGTTCGGAAAAGTGGATTGAGATTTATGACGGACAATGACTTTCTATTGTGGTTAACATGGGAAGTATTCTGATTGATGATGTATCATAGATAGTGACTTCTGATTGTGGTTAACATGGGGAGTGGTCTAGGGTAGTCTCTCTTCTTGAGGGTTACTCAAGAAGATTGGCCTGCCTCACCGGACAATGATTTCTTATTGTGGTTAACATGAGGAATGGTCTGTTTTGGAGGTTGATGCAGGACAGTATTTTCCTCTTGTGGTTAATGGAGGAAATGGTATGAAAAGTCATTCCTTAGGGTTTACACATTCTCTCTAGGGTACACTTTGATTAGTGCAGGAGTAATGAACTAGCGTGGGGAATGGTCCAGGCTCAGCAATCAGGGACAAACATTCCTTAGGGTTATACATTCTCTCCAGGGCGCACTTTGATTAGTGTAGGAGGAATGGGCCAGGGTGGGGAATGGTCCAGGACAGCCATTCCTTAGGGTTTATACATTCTCTCCGGGGAGCACTTTGATTAGTGTAGGAGGAATGGCTGAGGGTGGGGAATGGTCCAAACATTCCTTAGGGTTTATACATTCTTTCCAGGGTGCACTTTGATTAGTGTAGGAAGAATGGCCTAGGGTGAGGAATGGTCCATGCTCAGAAATCAGAAATAATCCTTCTTCCTTGTTTGAGAAGAATAGGGAAGATAGCCCATTGCTGATGAGGGTGGATATTCTTTCAAATCTCACAAACGTGAGTGAAAGATTGGCCCAGATGATTCAGTTTATTTTTAACAATATTTTTTGTGCAGGATGGCATCAGATAATGGTTATGGAGACTACCTATCTCCAAACAGTAGAGATATACTACTGTGGTGGATATGTTCCACTGTTCGTGAGGCAAATATTCTTTCAGAGCTCACATATGTGAGTGAAATATTGGCCCAAATAATTCATTATATATCATAAGATTGTTTCTATGCAGGCTACTATTAGATGTTTGTTATGAAGACTGTATGACAGTAGATGAAGACTACTATGATGGATATGTTCCACTGTTTGTGACTATATGTTGATGATCAAGTACTTGTGTGTTACTTGGTGTGGTAGTGAACCACTAGATTGTAGTTATGTACTACTATGGATAGACACAATTGTGTTCTATTTTTTTTCTAACTGCCTTGAATACTATCAACAGTTTATTGGAAATAATCACCATCCACACAAATGATAAACAGAGATTTTCCAGACGGAAATTGGTTCAGAGCATTTACTCCTGTAGATTATAAGAATGGCTCTTGTATCACTCTATGGTTAGAGTGGCTTATCCAACATCATGTCTAATTACTCATATGAAGTATGGTTTCGAGAGATGATGCAGCTAATGGTGATGGTGATTCTCATGATCTAGTCATGAAATAGTCTAGATGACTATATTGATGCTACCGGATAAATAATATGTTTTGTGCTCAAGTCCATCACCTGTAAATACCTCCCTATCTAGGAGGGAGTGTTAATATTATGGTAGCTTCGGGAGGTATTTACCTCCACGTGTGAACCCGATGAGAATAGAAGACTCCGGAAAGTAAGAGAAAACCCTAATGAGTTGGCTAATAACCCTAGAAGTCTTGTCGGCTCAAGAAGATAATTTATATTAGGTTATTCCCCTCCAAGAGAAGAAGTCAACCAGAAATAATAATAATATACTAAACAAACACATATATAGAAGGAGAAGTCATCCCCAACAAATCTGGCAAAACTCGTATAAATACAAGGTGCCAGTTCTGATTTGACAACATCTCAGAATTGCAGTTCCTAGTTTGGTGTGCACTGCAGTGCCCAGTTTGGTGCGCACATGTGGAGGAGAGCTGCAGGTGCAGCTGCATCAACAACAAGTTTTCAGTATTGGCTTGACTATCTCTTGGCTAGGGTTTGGACTATCTGATCAACTCTTTGTGATGTGCTAACCTTGGGGAAATGTGCGCTACCATTTGTTTGGCTATCTAGCCTAGGGTTTTCTTTCAGATTAATTCTCAGTCAAGGTTAAGGTGCTCGAAAGGTGGCTTCGACCTATGGTTGGGTGACGAGGGTATTGTCAATGGTAAAATGAGCACACCATCTTCTATATTCTAACAATCATGGATCTATACCTTAATGTATTCTCAAGTTTCATGATCTTGGCTACATCATATACAACTCTCTTTAAAAACTAGATTGCTTCACAAGTGAACCAGTTCTTATTAGCATCATCCTTACCCATTCCATGGAACACATGAAACCTCAATGTACTATCTTGATTCACCATATTCAAAATATAACTAGTTCCTCCTTTCTGGTTTCTATGGGATGGATATTTCCACACTATTATTTTCTAGGTTAAAGTATTTTTTACTTCACCTTCTTCTTCCCTTGTCTTGTCACTTATTTCTTTTTTTTATCTTTCGTGCACTCCAATTTCTTCATTGACTACTGTTTTTTCTTCTTAATTAAAAATGTGCAACAAGGGTGGTAAAAAGAGGGGGTAAGACCATATTATTCTTAAAATTATTGTGAGGTGACCCAAAGAGATATATACTTCTAACCACACAACACCATCCAATACTATTAACTTGTCTCCCCCACCACTAGGGGAGCCTTCATATCCCTTCTCTTATGGCGCACTACCAATCTGTGCCATATATTATTGACCTGAATACGCTCCACAAATGTGTGCTCCTGCCTCTGGATCGATCTACACACTACCACTACATGTGCCATCTCCTGGTTTAATCTACGCACTCCCACCTTGCACATAATCACTCTCTCAACTTGGAACATGACTTCTCCATGTGCCATCCTCTCTCTTTCTCACCACACTACCACTATGCCGAGATCCAAATTCTCTTTTGATTGGAGCCTCATGGTACTGCATGACAAATTCTCTTCCTATCATCACATAATTATGTGGTGCTTTCTCCTCTGTGCTTATGTCTGCACCATAAAAAATTTCCTGTGCACCAAATGTGTGCATTATCTTCTCTCTTAAGGGTGCAGAATACCCCAACAACCAAAGGGTATGGGATTCGTCATCTAGGCCCTCACTGCCACTAATTTCTCTACTGGTATATTCCATGCCAAGTCTCTTAGCAGGCATGTCCTTTGCCTTTTTCCATTCTGGCACAACATCCTATCCAACACCACTTCCTGGTGTGATCTTCCTTTTCATTCTAGGAATGACACCTTGCCATACACACTTGGCTAACTCTTCTTTACTCCTCTTCTCATCTTTCTCCCTCAACTCAAATATTCTTGCGTATATCTCGACTCTTTTTCTCTTCTTCTCTTCAATGTTCATTCCAGTCCACACCTCATGTCAAGAAATTTTTGGATCCTCCTCACCTGATCCATATTATGTCTCTTTTCCCCCCACTTTTCCAAATTCCCTCCCCAAGCACTAGGGGGTTTAGTAGACCATTATATCAGGCTCCTTGTGCATCATTCTTCTTTCATGCACAACATCTTGATACAATGTGGAATTTATTCTAGCATCCTCTTTATTGGACCTTCTTCAAACTTTCTTTCAGCCTCATTTAAATAATCATTATATTCTATGTGGAATTCAGTAATGTATCCTTCCTTCACTTGAGAGAACCTAAAATCAATAGCCTACGTCCACTTCTTATCTAGAACATTCAAACTATGAATCTTGGCTTGATCTCATACTATTGGTTCCACAAGAAACGAAACCGAGTTGACTTTAGCTTGTCTATTTTACCATTCATGCAACAAACATGGAAATTATGCAAAGAAGAGATCATGCATATCTAAGTACAAACTTATGTCTTTCCATTCTCTAAAATTCACTCGCAATCCTTTCATCTCTCACAGGGAAAACTCATCTTCTTTTGCTTCTATCTAGCCTTGGATATCCTCCTTAGAAGGATGCCAACTCATTTTTATTTTCCTCCATCAACCTTAACAAGAATTCACGTCCCAACAATGGAACCATTTGTTGGGTGTTCTGTCATTTTTTTAGTATGCGCACAACTGCGGAGTTTTATACATAGGGTTCATCTAGAGTATTTCCAAAAAAAACCCATAAGCACCAACATATCATTCATCAATCAAGATTGACGAAGGTATCACCCATTATTCAGAGAGGATCATAGAGACTATAAGGTCTTGTGTTGAGGATCAAGGTTTAAACATATGAAATATTGCTGCTATTAGTATTCATGAAACTCATATCTGACAGAATATTTTTAGGAATAATAATTAGAACAATACACACCTATATTCATCTCATTCACAATAGACACATAATAGATTAAAATTTCCATATCTTTATTATTGGGAGCATTCCATCACACAGAGATATATGGTGCATTGAACACCTACTTAGGAAAACCATAGAACTTCATATCTTTAATATGAAAAACAATGAGAATACAACAGAATGCACCATGCACTTTACATTAGGATTTAGATAGAACAAAGACATAATAATATATTAAAAACATAATAGAATTACAACATGATCAAAGTGAGCTTGAGACTGATAGCCAATCGACTATTTCTCACACTAACTAGCTAAATCCTCTTCTAAAATTAGAGATAATTTTTATATATTCTGTTGCTTGGGAGCATTGTCTCTTTCTACTCTTCTCCAGTCATTTTTTTAATCCAACTACCTCACATGTTTTGGGTACCTTCCAGTTCTCCAGGTAAACTCTCTACATCAAGGGCAATCTTAACTATCTAGCCATCTCATCTTCTAGACACCCCAGTCTTAATATGCTCAGGGAAATAATCATTATGGGAGATTTCCTTGTGAATATTTTCTTGATTCTGGTTGCAATCCTCTTGGTTTCTGATGTATCTAACAAAACTTAGAACAACACACACTTGGTAGTCTTTATGCATGGTGTACTGCTGAAAAAAATCGATCCGATGTACACTTTATGGAACTTATCGCAAATTTCCTTTAGTGCACGTAAAAATATGGAATGAGCATGCACAACTTTGTTTATGTGTGCATGCAAAGCTAGACCTAATCTATTGTGACAACACCTTATCCATAGCATTGTCCAAAAGTCATGCTTTCCACCAGAAAAACAAGCATTTAGATACTAGATATCATTTTACTAGAGAGCTTGTAAATAAGGGTGATATTTATTTAGAACCATGTAAATCACAAGACCAATTGGATGACATATTCACAAAGCCATTGTAAATAGATGTTTTAAAATTTCATAGGTGGAATTTTGGAGTGATAGATGATGAAACATTCAACAGATGTAATTAGAGGGGAGTGTTAGAGTAATGTAATTACACCCACTAATTAGTTTCTCTTTTTAAATTCTTTGATTATCGATAGTTGTTCAGTTATACCATTATAAAAAATATTTTTATCTAAATATAGAATATGGGTTTGTTGTGCAATAGAGTGAATTAGTTCTATGATTCATTTGTGTAGTTCTTATTTTTCATTTTGGCTGCAACAACAATCATATTCATTTTATGTTCCTTTGCCTCTAAACAACATCTGTTAATAATGTTAATAAGGCGACTATAAACTGTGATGAATTTGACTACAATGAGATACATGTAATGGAATGGAGTGTGTAGGGGAATTATAACATTCATGTATTTATTTCATATTTGTGAAGAAAACAATTTCCACTTGAAGTTAATATATTTCATCGATATATGTGACAATGATTTATAATTTACCAAATAACTATTGTCGACTAATAAATATAAAATAATGTAGTTTGAAATGAATTAACTTATAAGTTTTGTTCATTTAATAAAAAAATTCAAAACAATTTTTATCTTGTTGTTAGCTTTGAAAATACATACATACTATATTAAATGAAAATTGTCTCAAACAAGAGACAATTCACACCACAAGGATTGATCAACTAATATAAAGGATGAGAGTGAGATACACAAATTTTTTATGCGAGATTACTTTATTAATTAATTAAGAAGTGTTGGAATCCAAGGTTTTGTAGAATATGCATGCACCCAAGAAGAATTATCAATCAAGATTTTGAAGAAGATGCACACACACCCATGAAGATACACTACGCAACACCAAGGTTCAATATCTTTTCCAGCAAAATGAGTACTTCATACACCAACCTAATTTCATACTATGCGCAAGGAATCAAGAAGAGACAATATGCATACCATATTCGAGTGTATCCTTTGGGAACCTTTGTAACTGATTTTATAACAACCCAAATGATCATGAGAAAGTTTATGGATGAGTTGTAAATTTAGTTAGGATTTCCAAGCTCTCGTAAATAGATGTTGAATGCATGCAAGCATGTAAAAATATGGGGATTTTGGTTGACACAAGAGAAGAGTGGACAAGTGGAGTAATATAGTAGTGGAGTGGGGAGTTCACGATTGTAAGAGAGAAGTAAGATGGAAAAGAGTGAGAGTTATTAGTCTAGTTTTGTTACAGTTTTGCATAAGTCTATAATAGAGCTAGAAAATGTGCATGGATGAAAAGTGGAAATACTAGAGAAGATGGCACACCTATGTTATGAAATTCTATCTGAATGAAGTCGAAGTTAATGAATTAAATACAAATTCCTTTCTCTTTACATTTTTTCTATTATGGTTTGAATGTATGTCTATTTAATTTCTTAGGTATAGTAATATGTCACTAAAACATGAATGAATCAATGGTTTATTTATGATAGGTTTCATGTATGTGGTATCCCTTCCCATCCTACATACGATTAATGATATTTTTGATTCTCATGGAATCGCAAGTGAGACCTTCTTTGGTCCTCAATTGAAGATTGAATATGTTGAATCCATGGGGTTTTGTTGGAAAATATCAACTAACCTTGAGTATTTAACCCCCTAGCAAGTAGAATACGACCAAAAAATGGTTTTTTGATTGAGGTCTAAAGCTTTTCTACTACATGTTGAAGGGAAATAATGAGGTGGAAACCTTATTGGGAGGAGATAACAGTTTTTCTATCCATGAAGGAAGATGAGTTCGTCTGATGAGAGACTAAGGATCTCCAAATCAACCTTGAGAAGTGGAAATGGAGGTATATCTCCACTGATTTACATGAAATTTTCTTTGTTTAGTTTCCTTATTGTATGAGTAGATAAAAAGGAAAAAAATGATTAATATTTAATATTCAATATTCATTTGAGGACGAATGAAGGTCTCACCCAAGATGCCATGAGAATCACATAAACCATTAATCTTGTACTGGATGTGAAGGAACAAAACATACAGGAAACATCTTAGAAATAAACCATTCATTTATTCATGGTTGAGTGATAGATTAATAAAACTAAGAAAGTAAATTGACATACATTCAAACCATAACATAGAAAATGTGGAGAGAGAGGACTTCAAATTTCATTCATTAACTTCAACCTCATTTAAATACAAGTTCATAACATAGGTGTGCCATGCACTCTAGTCTTTCCTCTTTTCACTCATGCACATTTTATATCTCTATTACAGACTTACGAAAAAATGTAACAAAACAGGTCATGGAACTCTCACTCTATTCCAACTTACTTCTCTCTTACAATCATGAAATCTCCACTCTACTACTCTATTTCTTCACTACTCCACTCTTCTCTCAAGTAAAGAAAAATCCACACACTTTTTCATGTCTAGATGCATCCATATATCTTTCTCGGAGAGTGGAAATCCTAAATAACTTGCTAGCGCATCCATAACCTTACCCATTATCATTCTAGTTGTTACAGAATAAGTTAAAAATATTCCCGAAGGATACGCTTGGATTTGGTCTGCATGTGTTCTCTTATTGATTCCTTGCGCATAGTACAAAATTATGTTGCCACGTCCAATATTCCCTTGGCTAGAGAATGTGTTGAACCTTGGCATTGCTTATTGTATATTCATGGGAATGCACACAAATTATGCAAAGCCTTGAGTGCTTCTTATTCTCGGTCATGCATGTAATTGTTACATGTCAAATATACTCACTTCGATAATGTCACATCTTCATTGTTGTAAGTGTCATAAGTCAAGTGTCGTAAGTGTCCCATCCTCATCATGTAAGTGTCGCATTGCGAACAACACCTTGGAAACATGTGATACAACCCCTAAATCATGTTAGAAGAAGAAGCCCCATCATTTGGCAGTCAAAACAAAGTGTTTTCCTATGAGAAATGGTAATCTTCGAAACTTTTGGAAGATTAGAGCCTCCCTACTCATAAATAGGGAGCGTTAGCGCTCTTTGTATATCTAGCAGGGAATGTTGAAGTTCTTTATTTCCCATTGTAAGGAAGTGTCGAATTGGTTGAAAAAATATTGGGATAAATCCCCTTTTTCTATTAGGACAAATATGGATGGCTCTAGTTGGTTTGGCTGGAATCTAACCCTCACGCAACATCTAAGGGAGATATCACAACTAATTGAGTCATATAATGAACTAATTCCAAATATAACCAAGGTGGTTGAGCCTCTAAAAGCCTATAAAGGGAGGCATTCTCATGGTGAACAAAGAGGATAAATAACCAACAAATCATTGTTATTATGATCATGGATCTTTCAAGAAAGGGGTTGGACAAGGAGGACATGGAGAAGCTGCAACATCATCTGAAGATTGTAAGTGTCTCTTTAAAGTTCTCATCAATATGCTTGGCCTATTTCCTTCTAATATGTGTTTGCATGCATTTTTCTATGTTTGTTTTAATCCTTCATAGATAGATCCATTTTGTCTAATCCATTAGAGGGGGAGATAATTGTTTGTCTTTTGTCATCCATTGCAGGTACTATTCGGGACTCCTGGATTGGAGAAACGTGGACAAACATTGAAAGTGAGGTACACCATACTATCCCTCTTACTCTCTTTTTCGATGGGCATAATTAGTCTATAGGAATGGTAGTGTCCAAAGGTAGTTTTTTGTCTTGGTAAAGGGGTGTTTACTCTGAGGGAAGATTCACCAGTCCACGGGGGAATTATTCCGTAACAGAAATTGACGACTCCACTAGTGATCAAATTTTTAGTTTTTTTATTTCCTTAGTTGGTCCCTACCTTTTTTCTATCTTTAGATCCCTATTTATGATTTGATCTATCCTTACATATTATCATCTTTATAAGTTGGCTTATATATTCTCTGATTGAATTTCCCTGAGTTTTTGAGTTTTCTTGGTTTTTCCAAAATTTGTCTCAGGACTAGTGCCCTCTCCAATTTAAGTCAGAGTGTTGATAGCCAAATCAACGCTCCCCTAGACTGTATTAGGGAGTGTTGTAGCACTATGGTACCTTGATATCTAGAGCGTTGATTTTTCTTTCTTTTGAAAAATTGTTGATTGTTTTCTTACTAGGTATAGTCCTTTGATCTTCCTCTTTGGATCAGATCGTATTCTATCAGATCTCATTTTCTGTTTGTCTTAAAAATTGTTTCTTTTCATTCTTTTAGTATTGATTGGTTTTTTCTTTCCTTACTGCAAAATCAACCATTTTCTCCTAAAACTTGGTTTCTTTTGTTTCTCTTTTTTATTATTTGATTGATTAGAGGCTTTCACAAGGGAAGTTATTGATCTTACAATTGTTCTCTTTTTATTTGATCTATTACTCAATTCCAGAAGGCTATTAAGTATGATTTGTTTTTCTTTTTGGTGTTTTTCTTTGAGTGGATAAATTGTTCTTCTTGTATTCTCTTATTAGATGTTGAGAGTGTCTTTGTTTGTCTTCTTTTGCTCGTTATTTTTCAAAATAACTGTAGTGAAGTCATCTTTCATTATTAGTGAAAGAAATAAGCATAAGACAAACTTCTCAATTTACATTTGAAATCAAACAAATAAATACTTGTATGCATTGGTTTTGATATTGGAAAGGTTTTCTTGATAATTTGGCATTTGTTAGAATTCTTGTTGAGAATGAAATAACATAAAATTTTGCATCCTTGAGTTCTTGTTAGTGAAATAAAAGAAACTCTCCTCCTTCCCATAGCTAGAAGTTCATTGAAAATAAAGTTTTCATCTCATTCTTTTCATCTTTTTGGATTCGAGTATCAAACATAATCAATTTCACTTTCATTCACCTTTGTGTAACGAGAAACCATAAGAATGAAAGCTAATTAAAATCAAACTAGAAACTTTTTATTTTTAAGATCTGTACACCAACACTAGACTAGGACTAGAGATTTGGAATAGGCTGTGAGAATAACTCTCCAAAGAATTCAAGGAAAACTCAAAATCTTGTGATAGGGAGAGAAAATCCAACTTTTCTATAAGCATAGATGGGATCCCTCTCTCACACAGGGGTTACACACAAGGTCACATTCGAGAGAGAAACAAAGACTATCCCTATAAGGCTTAACCATTCATAGCAGTACAATCGTATACTGGGGGTTCTTCTTGAGGTTCAATAGTCTTCATTTGACCTCAGAGCTTCATGAATTCTAAATCCATTCGGTTCCTCTGGAGTTTATCGATCAACGTTTCCTCAATTCTCTTGAAGGAATTCATACTTGATATCCTGCCCATAAATTTAGACTTGAATTATGACTCTACCCACCTAGAGGATGAATTTGAGTTGGTATCCTTAGTAGCCACAATATTTAGGGTCTTTACAGATGGTGACGGTGAAGGGAATTCTTCACTATACCTGGAACAGACATTGGTAAAAATCACTCAGGCTCCTTGGAGGGTAACCCACAGGTAAAACTATGAGGAAGCTTGCACCAAGGTGTAAGTTTGGTAAGAAGGCCACCAATTTAAGTGATCCACCTACTCATATCCTACCCCCTTCTCAATTTTATCATGCGATGTGGGATTTCATCACGAACTAGTACGTTCATTGAGAGAAGGCATTGTTTTCTTGTTGGTATTATATATTTTTTAGTGAGTGCTGTTTGTTTACTTTGAGTTGTATTAAAAAATTGGTATTGTGGTCGATAAATGTCTTCATAGATCACATAGGATTCAAGGGTTTCCTCCAGAAGGCTATGAAACCTTACCTCTTAACTCACTTGAAGACACTTACCATGAAGAGGTTGAGAACCATTCAGACACTAGGAGTGTTGCTACTCATTTTCTAGCAAATCCCGAGAGAGCCTTAGTTACGGTTGAGGAAAGCACCCTTCCTGTCAACCCCTCTTTGCAAGTGCCTCTCAATCCACTACTTGTCCGATTGGATTCCTCAGGTAACGTTATAGTAGAATATTACCCTCAGTTACCATAAATACCATATAACTAGTTAGATATGGAACCAATACATCCGAATTTTCATGAATAATACACTACCCATGTATGTTCTGTTGAAATGGTAGATCCACATCAAAATCCACTTCATTTGATATGGAGAACTCCATTGGGATGAGACCTTTATGAAAAAATTAATTTTATCCGACAACCTTTTGACCCTTTGCATGCCTCTAATACCACCAGTGTAGAGGAAGGACCATCAGGTCGGCCCATTGACCATCCCATCAAACCAAAAGTTAATATTGTTACCACTTTAGGGAAAGTTCATAGTGAAACAAGAATCATGTTACTAAGTCAGTTGAAAATTACCTTGACCGTTACACCTCATATACCTCTTGAAAATACAACTTCTTATACTCCACAAAATCATGTTGTCACATCTTCCCTTCATAGAATGCAAAAACCTGCCACATAACTGATCCCAATTGTCAATCAAATCCCTAACAGGGGGCAACCATCCTCCAACATGAAAATTCCAATTGGGGGAAAACCCCCTCTTATTGGTCATAACCGAGTTGTTACCCTATCAATGAAATGGGGACAAACTCAACCTTCATACACCATAAACCACCCACAATATTGGGGACCACCCTAAGGAGGTCAGTTCCACCAACCACATCAAGGAGGGCCATAAAACCCCAAAATGTAAGGAGGAATCTGAAATACCAATCCTTTTGGACTACATTATGGAAAACATTTCCCGAGAGTCTTGAATCCCACTTGGGGTCCTCAATGTAAATCTCCTTTTCCTCCCCAAGGGCCAAATCGTTACCCTCCTCAGGTTCAACCTAGTTACCTCCCTCAAGGGAAACTTGGATAGCCACCTCAAATGAAATATCCTCCCTTAGGTTTCACTGGTTATCCTCTCCTTTAATGCACATTCCTCAATAGATAAATACTACTTATTTTGGTCAACAACAAAAACATATGGGAGGGACTGCTGGCTACAACTATCCACCTCAACTAGTTTATGTCCCTACTGGTGTCCCTATGACACACTAGTATCATCCACATTTCAATAAAAAACTACCATTCTTATCCACTCTATATATTCCAAACTTATCGAGATTGATAAATGATTGCATATTACATTCTCCGTTTTGGCCAATTATTCCTGCTAAATTTCCTTCCGATATTTTGAAATTTGATAGTAAACCTGGAGAAGACCCTAATAACCACATTATGAATTTTCATCTATGGTGTTCATCAAATTCACTAATGGATGATTCTATCCAGTTATGTATTTTCCACCATATACTTACGGATACAACGGCTAAATGGTACATTGAATTACAACACAGAACCTTTAAAGATTTTAATTCATTTTCCATGGATTTTCTCACATAGTTCCAATTACTTATTCGCTACGAAACCAACACATAAATTTTGACCTCCCTTTGTCAGACCAACTTCGTACATATCTATAATCATATTCATGGGTGGAGACGACGATGATGGTTGATCAAAGAAACCATTCCTAACCACTTGTTGGTTGAATGGTTTACCAAATCTCTCTTACCTCCAATTGATCATGATGTAGCCATGGGTGGTGTCATTATAGAAGAGGAATCCATTTGCCACATCCAATATCTTAATGCAGGAGCATCTCTCACATCAAGCGAGCCAGCGTGGAAGTGAAGGACAGCTGGACAAGCCCAACACAAATTTTGAAATTGTCTCGAAGATAATGTGCCAACCTTAATTGTGATAGTTAAGGAGAGGTGTACTTATGCATTGTATAGGACCTTGAGCGATCCACTCTTGTTCATAGTAGGTAGAAGGCATTTATGTAAGTAGGTAGAATTGAATATTAGATTAGAAAGTTTTAGAAGGAGTGGAGGGAAAAACGGATATAGACACCCTCATTGTGTATTGTAACATAGTTAGAAGCATTGGAGCATAGAAGAGAAGCAGAGAGATGTGTAAGAACCCCCATGTACTGATATTTGGATTAATAGAAAGAGGTTGATTCAAATTCATGGTTTTGTGTTTATTCCCTATGCATTGATGTTGAATGATATGATCATGAATTTTTTCTTCCTATTATACATTTTCTTTTATATGTTGTGTATGTGATTTCATGGTCTGAGTTTGAAGTCTCGAAGGAAGAAGGAGTGAGTTTCAATTGTTTCTCTATATGAGCAAGATTCCTGCAAGGGGTGGAGTTGAATTGTCCACAAGGAGTGCATCGACAAGGAGTGCGCAGGCCGAGTGAGGTCTCAGGGTTGTGAACCTGAGAAAAATATCGAAAGACTACTACTACAGGTGTGCGCAGAGTCGAAGGGTTCTCAAATATTTGAAAGTATCTGAAGGTCGCCGCAAGGAGTGCGTGCAAGGAACCTCTTTGAGGCTCAAAGTTGTGAGAAGCTCTAGAGGAATAAGGCCTTTGAAAACATTTAGGGACATTAGAAGTTTGTAGTGCAAGCAGATAAGTCCAGGGAGGAGTTCTTGGTTTTCCTTCATAGAAATCATCAAAGGGAAGAAATCGATGGTCAAGAATCTGTGGGGAGGATTAGCGAAATCTCGCCATCCGTCAGATCTGCCAGAGAAGCGAGAAGGTTACAGTTGCATCCAGAGTTCAAGCTCAGGAGATTGTGGACTGCCGGATCTGCACATAGATACCCGTCAGCCGTTGGATTGACTGAGTTGCATGAAGGTTAAGCTTCGTGGATGGGAGGAGGAAAGTTTCGACGAGAGGTGTGGTCCTCGGGATTTCGGCATTTGCGAAATTAGGAATCATGAGGACGAGTGATCGAGAATTTTCATAGTGAAAGTTTCGGAATCAATCTGAGTTGTCCATCTTAAGGGGACATGTGGTGAAGATCTAAGATCTCGGGAAAAGTCCCTAAAGGGAAGACTCCATCGGAGTTTTAGGATTCGGCAAATCGGGAGTTCTGTGAGCAAGAGATCGGGAAAATCCATGTTGGAAACCCCGTAAATGATCGAAGCCATCCATCAGTTGGGACATGTTTGACGAGAACGAGAGCCCATAAACATTTCGATCATTGGGACTCACATAGGTAAGTGTTTTTGGTTTTGCAGTTGGCGAAAACTTGAGGGTCAATCTGAACCATCCATCCACTAGGGACGCGTGTCAGAAATCCGAAGGAGGTTAGGATTCAGCATTTCGCGAATCCTGAAGACAAGAAAACTAAAGAATTTGAAATCATGAATCATGAAATAGCGAGGAGCAGCAAGCATCATCCATCCTTGAGGACGCGTGGTCGAGATAGAATCCTTCGGGAAATTCCCTGAAAAGAAAAGTCAATTTTCAGGAAATCGAGAGTTGGGAAATCGGGGATCCCATGGACAAGAGGCCCAATACATATTGACACTCAAAACCCCGAATCCTGATAAGAGATAGGATTGTGGTCATATAAGGCAGGGTCATGTGGATTGGGAGCGTAGCCAGGAGGGGATGAAGCAAAAATGAAGCGCATCGGGATATCGAAGATCGAGGATTCGAGGAAGTAAGTGTTGGTGACATGGGGGATTGGAAAACCCTGAAACACTTAGGCCTAAGGGCTGTAACAAGAAGGAAAGAGAAGCACTCAGTCCTAAGAGCTGTAATGAGAAGGACATACCTGTGGGTCAAATCTTAATAAGGATTCTGGGGTAGAATCAAAAGAGCCACTCTGGCTTGAGGGTAATTTAGAATGATCCTTAAGGCTGGGAGGTCAAGCGCGGGACTTGCTGAGGTAGGTGTCTGGGTGGTCACCATCAAGTGGTATTAGAGCATAGAAAAGCTTCTTTGCTTTCTATAGAGGGAAGAGGGAAGATTCACCATGCCACCGAGAAGAAGAGATAGACAATCACCTGATCCAGAGGAGGAGAGGGAGACGTCTAGAGGAAGGGGTAGACAGGTGCAGAACCCAGAAGTAGAAAGGGATCTGCATAACATATGCGCCACGCTTGTGGACGTGGAGATAAGACAAAAACACGCAGTTGATGTAGGATATATCATTCAGTCCGAAAATGAAGATGATGTTGGACGTAGAGAAGAGGAAATCACAGCAGAGGATGCAGCAAATGAGTGCTTACTTAAAGCTGTTGAAAGAATGGGTGCAAAGGCGAAGATGGACATTCCAGTTTATGAGGGAAATTTGGATGTAGAAGAGATTCTAGACTGGATTAGAGCTCTAGACGCATATTTTGACTTTGAAGATGTCGAAGAGGACAAGAAGTTCAAGCATGCCGTCACGAGATTAAAAGGACATGCAACATTGTGGCGGGATGAAAGAAAAGAGGATAGGCGTTGCCAAGGCAAGCAGAAATTAAGAGCTAGGACATGATGATTGGAAAGATGAAGGAAAAATTCATCCCCAGGGACTACCAGATTACTCTATTCAGGAGAATGTAGAACCTGAGACAGAAGCTGAAGTCAGTAAAGGAATATAATGAGGAATTTTACAGGTTGAATATCAGAGCAGGTCATCATGAAAGCAATGATGAAAAGGTAGCTAGGTATATGAATGGCCTGAGATATGAAATTCAGGATGGGATGAGTATGTTGACCATCCGAATGGTGGAATATATTTATCATATGGCTCTGAAAGAAGAAGAGAATATGAGCCGAAAGCAAAGTCAAAGAGGTCGAGGTAGAAGTCAACCCAGAGGCAAATCTGTTGTCCAGGACAGAAACCAGAAGCCCAAGGAAAAATGGAAGAAACCTCAGACTCGAACTGAGAGAGGTGGAAGCTCACAACGAGGGAAATATGTTGAACAAAGAGGACAACATACTAAGAAAAGAGGAGGGTATGCTGATAATAATACTTTTCCTCGTACTAGAGGTAGGGGAAGAGGCAGAGGTGGATTAATTACATGCTTTACATGTGGAAATAATGGGCACAAGTCTTATGAGTGTCTTGATAAAAATAAAGAGGGTGGAGAGACTCACATCACCAAAGCACAGGGGCGAAATTTTGAGGCAGAGGATGTTGAAGGTGGAAGATCACTGATGATGCGGAAATTTCTTTTGACACCCGAAAGGGAGGTGGAGAGTTCAGTCCAAAGGACTAGGATTTTTTGGACTGCTTGCAAAACCAGGGACGAAGTGTGCAAGGTCATTATGGACAATGATATCACAGATAATCTCATTTCAACCGATATGGTAGAAAAGATGGAGCTGGAGACGATTGAACATCCGAGCCCATACAAAGTTTCATGGCTACAAAAAGGACATCAGGTAAATGTCACTAAACAATGTTTAGTTGAATTTATGATAGGAGGATATAATGATAATATCTTGTGTGATGTTATTCCCATGGATGTTTGTCATCTATTGCTGTGTAGACCATGGAAATATGACAGAAATGTGATTCATGATGGGAGGATGAACACATACACCTTAGAGAAGAATGGGAGGACACACATGTTGCTTCCAATTAAGGATAAGGAGGTGAATCCGGAAGTGAGAAACAAAGTGCTTCTCATGAGTGGGAAGTAACTTCTTACAGAATTTAAGAAGAAGGAGGATCCACAGTTCATTGTGGTCAGAAAACCAAAGATTGTTCTGACTAGCACAAGAGTGGATGATTTGCCAGAAGAAGTTCAGGAACTGCTAGAAGAGTTTGTTGATATAGTAGTGGATGAATTACTTTGTTCATTGCCACCAATCAAAAGTGTGAGCCATCATATTGATCTCATACCAGGAGCTATTTTTCCAAATAAATGCTTGTACAGATTGACGCCGCAAGAGAATGAAGAGGTAAAGAGACAAGCCCATGAGTTTTTGGACAAAGGTTTCGTCAGGGAGAGCATGAGTCCGTGTGTTTTTCCAATAGTACTCAGTCTGAAGAAAGATGGAGGATTGAGGATGTGCACTAATTCAAGATCCATTAACAACATAAACATCAGGTACAAATTTCCATTTCTGAGGATGGATGATCTGATGGATTGTTTGAGTGGAGCAAAGTATTTTTCAAAGATTGATTTGAAAAGCGGATATCACCAGATTCGCATGAGAGAGGGTGATGAGTGGAAGACAACATTCAAAACAAAAGAAGGTTTGTATGAATGGCTTGTTATGCTGTTTGGCTTAACAAATGCACCAAGTACCTTCATGAGGTTGATGAACGAAGTCCTGAAGGAGTTTATCGGAAAATTTGTTATTGTATACCTGGATGATATACTGATTTTTAGTAAAACGGAGGCTGAACATCTGAAGCATTTGGCCATTGTGATGAAGAGATTACAGCAAGAGAAGCTGTTGATAAACATGAAGAAGTCCTCATTCATGAAGACAGAGCTCATTTACTTGGGATTTGTTATTTCGGCAGATGAGTTGAGGATGGATCCAGATAAGGTGGAGGAAATAAAAAATTGGCCATCACCGAGGAACATATTTGAGGTGATAATTTTTCACGGGTTGTCTAGTTTCTACTGAAATTTCATTAGGAATTTCAGTGGAATCAGTGTAGAGATGATGGATACAGTGAAGAAAAGACATAAATCTTTTCACTGGACAGAAGAAGTCGAAAAGAGTTTCAATTTGTTGAAGAGGAAGATCACGGAACAACCTGTTCTGGTGTTACCGGATTTCTGAAAAACATTTCAAGTGAAATGCGATGCAAGAGGGTTTGCAATTGGGGTGATCTTGAGTCAGGAAGATAGGCCGATAGTGTACTTCAGCAAGAAGTTGAATGAAGAAAAGGTGAAGTATTCCACATATGATAAGGAGTTTTATGCCATCATACAGGAATTGAAGAAGTGGAGGCATTATTTAATTCCGAAAGAATTTATTCTATACAGTGACAACCATGCACTACAGTTTGTGACTCAACAGGAAAAGTTGAATCAGAGACACGTCAAATGGGTAGAATATATGTATAATTTCACTTTTGTAATTAAACACATTTCTGGTACTGCTAACAAAGTTGTTGACGCTTTGAGCAGGAAGTGTTTGCTATTGCAGGAGTTCAAAGTCAAAACATTGGGTTTTGATGATCTCAGGGACATGTACGTAGATGACCCAAACTTTAAGGAAGCGTATGAAGCAGTTGAGAATCCAGTTGTTAGAGATAGCAGCAAATGGGCCGAATACATGATGCAGGAAGAATTGTTGTTTAAGGGCAATCAACTATGTATTTTGAATTGCTCCATGAGGGAGAATCTGCTGAAGGAGAAACAGAGTGGAGGATTGGCTGGACACTTCGGTCATGAAAAAACATTCGAAAAGTTGAGAGAATCATACTTTTGGCCAGGGATGTGATCAGAGGTCAATATATTTGTAAACAGATGCAGAATTTACCATCATTTCAAGGGAAGGAAGCAGAGTGCAGGATTTTATCAACCATTACACATACCTGAGAAGCCATGGGATGAAATTAGCATGGATTTCATATTGGCGTTGCCAAGGAGGCAAAGAGGATTTGATTCGATCTTTGTGGTCGTGGATATATTTTCCAAGATGGCACACTTTATCCCATGTCAGAAAACTAGTGATGCGACTCACATCGTGAACCTGATTTTCAAAGAAGTCATTCAACTTCACGGCTTGCCAAGGAGCATAGTTTCGGACAGAGATACGAAGTTCATAGGGAATTTCTGGAGAACCTTATGGAAGAATATTGGAACTAACTTTTTATTTAGTTTAGCTTATCATCCTCAGATGGATGGACAGACATAAGTGGTAAACAGAAGTCTGGGAGATTTGCTGAGAAGCTTGGTGATAGAGCACCATAGCAGTTGGGACAATATATTGCCGCAGACAGAGTTTGCGTATAATGACTCAGTGAACAAAAGTACAGGATATAGTCCATTTCAGATTGTTTATGGCATATAGCTGAGGGGAATTTCTGAATTGAGGGATTCATAACATAATGCAACTAGGAGCGCTAGTGCAGAAGATTTTATAGAAGCGATGAAGGAACTTCACAACCGAGTGAAGGAGCGGTTGCAGAATTCAAGTCAGGAGTATAAGCGGAGAGAAGATCAACACAGAAGACAACTTAAATTCGAAGTTGGTGACTTGATTTTGGCACATTTGAGAAAGGAAAGGTTCCCAAGAGGAACGTATAATAAATTGAAGATGAAGAAGATCGGACCATGTAGGGTCTTGAAGAAAATTGGAGAAAATGCTTATGAGATTGAATTACCAGATGGGATTGAAATTTCTCCGATATTCAATATCTCAGATTTATACCCATACAAAGCTGAGGAAGCAAGAACAAATGATGAACACACAGAGGTTCAGTGGCGAAAGCAGATGCTAGTTGCAGATAGGCCAGAGATGGAGCGGATACTGGATAAAAGAGTGGGTAAGAAGACCAGAAGAAAGTAGTACTTTGAATATTTGGTCAAGTGGAAGGACCATCTAGTTGAAGATGCCAACTGGGAGAACAAAGAAGAGATACAGAGGCATGGAAAAACTGTGCGCGATCTCATGGACAGGAGTCCATGAAGATTTTCAAGCGAGGGAGTATGATGCAGGAGCATCGCCCACATCAAGTGAGCCAGCGCAGAAGTGAAGGACAGTTGGACAAGCCCATCACAAATTTTGAAATTGTCTCGAAGATAATGTGCCAACCTTAATTGTGATAGTTAAGGAGAGGCGTACTTATGCATTGTATAGGACCTTGAGAAATCTTCTCTCGTTCATAGTAGGTAGAAGGCATTTATGTAAGTAGGTAGAATTGAATATTAGATTAGACAGTTTTAGAAGGAGTGGAGGGAAAAACAGATATAGACACCCTCATTGTGTATTGTAACATAGTTAGAAGCATTGGAGCATAGAAGAGAATCAGAGAGCTGTGTAAAAACACCCATGTACTGATATTTGGATTAATAGAAAGAGGTTGATTCAAATTCATGGTTTTGTGTTTATTCCCTGTGCATTGATGTTGAATGATATTCTCATAAATGTTTGCTTCCTGTTATACATTTTCTTTTATATGTTGTGTATGTGATTTCATGGTCTGAGTTTGAAGTCTGGAAGGAAGAAGGAGTGAGTTTCAATTGTTTCTCTGTCTGAGCAAGATTCCTGCAAGGGGTGCAGTTGAATTTTCCGCAAGGAGTGCATCGACAAGGAGTTTAGAGGGTTTTCTCTGAAATCTCAAGAGAGGTAGCGGTTGTTCTCATTTCCGCAGAGTGAATTTGGGCACAGGAGTCATGCAAGGAGTGTGTAGGACGAGTGAGGTCTCAAGGTTGCGAACCTGAGAAAAATATCGAAAGACTGCTGCTAAAGGTGTGCATAGAGTCGAAGGGTTCTCATATATTTGAAAGTATCTGAAGGTCGCTGAAAGGAGTGCGTGCAAGGACCCTCTTTGAGGCTCGAAGTTGTGAGAAGATCTGGAGGAATAAGGCCTTTGAAAACATTTAGGGACATTAGAAGTTTGTAGTGCAAGCAGATAAGTCCAGGGAGGAGTTCTTGGTTTTCCTTCATAGAAATAATCAAAGGGAAGAAATCGACGGTTAGGAATCTGTGGGAAGGATTAGCGAAATCCCGCCAGCCGTCAGATCTTCTAGAGAAGCGAGAAGGTTACAGTTGCATCTAGAGTTCAAGCTCAAGAGATTGTGGATCACCGGATCTGCACATAGATACCCGTCAACCGTTGGATTGACCGGGAGTTGCACGAAGGTTAAGCTTCATGGACAGGAGGATGAAAGTTCCGACGAGAAGCATGGTCCTCGAGATTTTGGCATTCACGAAATCGGGAATCATGAGGACGAGTGATCGGGAATTTTCATAGTGAAAGTCTCGGAATCAATCTGAGTTGTCCATCTTAAGGGGAAACATGGAAAAGATATAAGATCTAGGGAAAAGTCCCGAAAGGGAAGACTCCATCGGAGTTTCGGGATTCGGAAAATCGGGAGTTCTGTGAGCAAGAGATCAGGAAAATCCATGTTGGAAACCTCGTAAATGATTGGAGTTGTCCATTAGTTGGGACACGTGGATGAGATCGGGAGCCCATTGTCATTTCGATCATCGGGACTCACATAGGTAAGTGTTTTCGGTTTTTCATTTGGTGAAAACTCGAGGCTCAATCTGAACCGTCCATCCACTGGGGACGTGTGTCAGAAATCCAAAGGAAGTTGGGATTCAGCGTTTCGTGAATCCTTAAGACAAGGCAACCAGAGCATTTGAAATCATGAATCGTGAAATAGCGAGGAGCAGCGAGAATAGTCCATTCTTGAGGATGCGTGGCCGAGATCGAAGCCTTTGGGAAATTCCCCCAAAAGGAAAAGTCAATTGTCGAGAAATCGAGAGTTGAGAAATCGGGGATCCCGTGGACAAGAGGCCCAATACATATTCACACTCAAAACCCTGAATCCTGATAAGAGATAGGATTGTGGTCATATAAGGCAAGGTCGTGTGGACTGGGAGCGTAGCCATGAGGGGATAAAGCAAAAAGGAAGTGCATCAGGATATCGGAGATCGGGGATTCGAGGAAGTAAGTGTTGGTGACATCGAGGACTGGAAAACACTGAAACCTGATTGTTATTTTCTATTGAGAATGGAGAAGCACTCAAGCCTAAGGGATATAATGAGCAGGACAGACCCGTGGTTCAAATGTTAATAAGGATTCCAGGGGAGAATCAAAAGAGTCGCTCCAGCTTGAGGGTAATTTAGAATGATCGTTAAGTCCGGGAGGTCAAGCACAGGACCTGCTGAGGTAGGTGCCTAGGTGGTCACCATCATATATATACTTCGTTTATTCCCAATATATTACTTTGTAAGAATTGATTCCAAATGCCCACCATCCATCAACCGATCCACCAAAACCATCCTTCACTGCTCATGCAGAAGGAGTTATCAGTTTCATCAAAACTCAATCCAGTTCACAGTCGACAAACATGACCAATTGTTCATTCATTGCCCCCACTACCAGATCAACTCCACTCTCATCCAATTCCCCCCCCCCCC
>ML783485.1:117742-163548 GCA_009831015.1 Picea engelmannii | reverse complement strand
TAAAATAGAACACAAGATGCTTACATAGGGAAGAAATGCATTATTGTATTAAGTGAATAGAAAGTGGAGAATACAACCCATGCCTTGATGTTGCAATGTACCCTTTCAATTGATATTTTCTTCACAACACACACATGTTTTATCCAAATGCCTGGAATGAAGAAGATCCACAATCTGACTTGAAGAACTAAAGCAAATCTCTCAAGCATAATCTAAAGTAGAACTCTCCATACAAATCTTAGCCTATGCAACCTTAGCCTTTTCCATGAGAGATCCTTCTTTATATAGTGTGAAAGAGAGATGAATGAGGATATTAGGATGATCCCATGAAATCATAGAAGTGAGTAAGATCCAAACTGATCGGAGGCCACCTCATCTTCTAGAAGATTCCCTTCTAGAACATTCATGAAATTTGAATTTTCCCATGCTTTAAGCACCGTCAAACCTTATGCAAAAGAAAAATGCGATGAAATCATGACACATGTATAGTGTAGAGTGTGACAATCATGCAATGTCTCACCCCATGCATATAGAAAGGTGCAACGACCTTCCTTCATATGGTTTTTGGCAGAGGAAAGCAAATAACTTTTCCCATGGAGAAATTGTCTTTTAATATTTTTTAGGGAACATGAACACATGTTGTCAGGTAATCACTGCGGTGACCAAAATAATGTGTAACAGGCATATCCATTAAAGAGGGTATTGTGGAAAACATACAACTAGGTGCAAACTATTCAACTGAAGAAGTTGAAACATATACCGCCTTGTTCAAATTATTTTGCGACATCTTCTCCTGGAGCTATGAATAAATTTCAAGGATCGATCCATCGATCGTTGTGAATGATATAAAAATTTACCCAGGAGTTAAACCTGTAAGATAGAAACTTTGCCTGGTCCATCCTAAAAAGACCCCAGAAATCAAGGTAGAAGTAGAAAAACTTTAAAATTTGGTTTTATTTATCTTGTCCCCTTGACTGAATGTGTTTCCAACATCATTATAGTCACCAAGAAACAATGAACTATTTGTATTTGTGTTGATTATCAAGATATTAATAAGGATTGTCCCAAGGACAATTACCCTAGACACTTTATCGACCAAATTATCGATAATTGTGCTAGAAGATTCATTTGCTCTTTCATGGATGGATTTTCAAGCTATAACCAGATAGATATTCGACCGATTGACCAACACAAAACAACCTTCATCTTCCCTTCGGGGAATTTATCTTATCAAAAATTACCATTTGGCCTTAAAAATGATGGAGCCACTTTTCAGCAGGCCATGTTGTACTCATTCCATGATATGAAACATATTGTTGAATCGTACCTTGACGACTTACTCCCTCACTCATCTCTTTGACGAGATAACATTGGTCACCTATGAGCCATATTTCTTTGATGTCATTTTTACAACATATGTTTGAACCCCCATAAGTGCATTTTCATTGTCGAATCATGATGACTCCTCATATTTGTAGTCTCCAAAGACAGGATTAGGGTGGATCTCTTAAAAGTCAAATCCATTCTTGCTTTACCTCCTCCCAACAACCTCACTCAACTACAAAGTTTGAAAGGGAAGGAAAAATTTCTTCATCGCTTCATTTTCAATTACGCCGAAATCACTAAAGGATTCATGATATTGTTTCAAAAAGATGTCCCTTTCATCTGGGATTCCATCGCTCGGTGCTCATTTAATGCTCTTAAGCATTCCTTAATGAACACACCTATTTTACATCCACTGGATTACGAAAGAGATTATAACATTTATTTGTCTTCCTCTACTTCCATTATTTCTATGGTGTTAGTCCAAGAGGATGATGATGACACTAACCATGTTATCTATTATTTGAGAAAAAATCTATCAGGTCCTGAACTCCAGTATTCACATGTCGAGATGTTTTCTTTGGCAACAATTATTTTTGTCCAAATATTTCTCCATTATGTTCTGTTACCCACTACCACGACCATCACAGAATCAAACCCCATGTAACACATATTGACTCGTCAAGTAATTGCGGAAACTATTCCAAATGGATTATTATTTTCCAAGAATTAGGCCTCGAGTTTGCCAAATCCAAGGCTGAGAAATCACTGGTTTTTATGAAATTAATTTTCGATACTCTCCATAATGATGAGGATACTGAGCCCAATGATTCTCTCCCTGATGAATCCATGTTCCTTATTAGTATGTCTGATCCTTGGTATGGAAATATTCTTCTCTATCTCCAAACCCAAAATTTTCATCCTAGTATTTCACGTGATGAACAATGTCGCATTAGACACCACTCAAAACACTACTTCATCATTGGCGACACCTTGTACCATTGTGGAATTGATATTTTCCTCCAATGTTGTTTAACCCATGAATAGGTTGAACATGTTTTGAATGACTATCACCTTGGATCTTGTGGCAATCATCTTTCTATGATGGCTACAACCCAAAAAATTCTACCCTCCAGTTACTTTTGGCCTTCCATATTCAAATATTGCATTGAGGCCATTAAAAATGCTGACCCTGTCAGATATTTATGAGGAAAACATGTACCCACCCAACTCCACTTAATCCTATTTTCGTTGTTTTCCCCTTTTCCAAATGGGGCATTGATTTTATTCTATGTAATCCTACCTCATCTAGGGTGCATGGTTATATCATCGCTACCATCAATCACTTCACTAAATGGGCTGACACTATGCCTACATTTCTTGATGATGGTCACACTACAACACGTTTTGTGTTCAACCACATCATCACTCAATTCAGTGTCCCACAAGATATCGTAATTGATCATGGATCCCATTTCTAGAACCAAATGATGGGTGAATTGCACACCAAATTAGGTTTTCTCCATGAAAACGCATCCCCTACTATCCTCAGGCTAGTGGACAAGTTGAAGCAATAAAAAAATTCCTGAATACCATGCTTCAACGCATCCCAGGAATGAAAAAAAACTCTTGGCACTTGCAAATATTCTCCGCACTCTGGTCTTATTGAACTTTCATAAAAACCAGAACTAGATTTACACCCTTCTAGTTGGTATATGAGATATAAGTAGTATTAATGATAGAATGTGAGATTCCTTCATTGAAACTTGTCATATAACTCTTACCACACTTTTTTCGAAGATGAATGATTCTTATATCTAACCAAGTTGGATGAAACCCATCACAATGATTCTCTCTTCAATGAGACATATCAAAAATGCCTGGAACATCAATATGATAAGTCCATCCAACCTCATACTTTCACAGAAGGAGATCTAGTCCTAGTCCATGATCAAGATCATGACAAGCTGGGGTCAGGGTAGTTAGAACCCATGTGGCATGGGCCATAAATTATAAAACACATGTTACACATAGGTGCCTATGATTTAGTAAACTACGATGGGATATCTCTTGGTGATCCCCGCAATGGGACTTACCTCAAGAAGTACTATGCATATAATATCTCACATGTCTTCTTTGTACATTATTGTACTATATACTTTTGAATTGGTGTATATTTTCTTTTGCGTGCATGAGTTTTGTCTCAACTTCTTATAATTTTCTTTGTTATTGAATGCTCATATGAAATCATCCTTTCCCAATTGTTTCAGGTTTGTGGATGGCGCTAGTAAAAAAACTCAGAACATGAGTTCTACAACTTGGGTCATCTACCACTTTGGAGAGTTAGTGACTTTAGGAGAGATTTTCCTTGAATCTGCAACCAATAACATTGTAGAGTACCATGTCATCATCATACTCTTAACTTAAGCCTCTTCTCTAGGTATATCTCAATTGATTATTAACCTCGAGTCTCAACTCGTGGTCCATCAACTTAATCATTAGTATTCCATTCACAATTCTACTTTACTACATCTCCATCTGAGGGTTCGTCGTCTCAAAAGAGATTTTGAGTTTCTTGAGTATAAACACATATCAAGATAAATTAAAACGATCATGGATTCATTAGAAAATTACATGTTATATTGGTATATTGTGCATAGATAAACGCTTGAAACATAAATCATATGTATAAATACATCACATAAAACAAAAAATGCAAAATAGATAAGCACTAGAAAACTCATATATATATATATATATATATATATTCTTGGTAGAAAACATTTTACATAATATAAAAGTACATGACGAGGTAAAACTTGGGCCTTCATGCCCATAGTATCGTCATATACACTACAAAATGTCTGAGGCTCTACTAGTCCTCCTGTATCATGTTGTGTTAAAAAAATTACACTATTTCTTGTGCCACCTGTCGTAGAAAATTGTTGAGGCCTTCAGAGACACCCACTATGTGCTACTATAAGTGTAAAGGAACATATCGCATCATCAAGGGAGGAACACCTATTTTTAAGCCCCGAAGGTTTATCTCCACCTTTTGGAGTCCTCCCACTATGATGTCGTGCTCAACTACTGCCTATGAATCCCCACAGTGCCCCAATGATGGCATCAACGTCGGATGTGACAAAACTCTATCTGCATGATGGAAACAAAATGGTTTATATTCCTAGTCTTACAAACAAAAAAATATAAAATACAAAAAAAAATATTGGTTGCAAGATCATGCTTATCTTTCATACCTGATGCATCCTAGTATATGTCCTCAGGGAGTACCAAGTCAGACATTCCTCTGAAATATACCTCGACATAAGGGAAGTCCTCAATCACCACTAAATTCTTCCTCCACCATATGAACAAGTCTGTAGTGAATCTGAAAGATGAGGGATCATTCCCCAACATGGGAGAAAGACTGGTCCACCTCTCCATACGAGGCTTGGTTACGTCACGTGATATCACTAGAACTTGTGGTTTCATCTAAGGGATCCACTCTAAGAAAAACAAACCCAAGAAAGAACTGTATCAAAATTGTTTTTGTTTGCTAGACTTGCACTTGTATATATTTTCTTTGACATTCCTCGGGAACCCTGCACTCGAGTTGAATATTCTTGGTTCCAAACACTGAATGACATAATATATTTGTGATTTAGAATCCAAGTGGGAATTGGTGCTCCCTACCAACTTGGTGATGGCTAATAGAATGGATTGAAGTGGTAGGTCTTTCACATCTTTTAGCATGATCCTTCCACCCACCAACCGTGACCCTAGTATGCAATGTTCGACAACATATGCTTCGTTCGGTTGTGGAGTAGCCCAGTGTCTGGACAAATTTATGGGCACCCCTCTCCTCGAGAGCCTCATCAGAAAATGTACATCATATATCTCAATTTCAAGTATATGTATCCCTATTCGGCATGATTTCTCAACATCGTCCCATAAACCAATCAAATACTCAAACAATAGTAATTTATTTCTCATGTTTTGAAGCTTGAAATATTTGACCAAGACAAAATTACGTAAGGCCACCCTCACTTGAGGGTCTTGGAGAAAGGCGATATCATCAAAATCGTGCTCAGTCTCTTTCCACTCAATCATGGATAGTGATGGATGAAACAAACAAAAATGTCAATTAATCATCATTGCGCCTAGCACTCCCTTAAAGAAACTAAGAGAGCGCTATCACCCCCTTAGCACGTACACCAATGTGTTAAAATCACGATCAATGATCCCCTCAATGCCTTGAGGGAGCGTCGATCTAGTTCAATGCTCTAGGGCTTCCCAAAGAGCCTAGAACACCTAAACTAGAGGCTAAAATGCATTGAAAAGGAATTAAAAAGAATGATGAGGAAGAGAAAACCAACCAAGTCTGGACAATTATGAAAACGGTTTTCCACATCTCGCGCAATCAACACTAAAAAAAAACTCCAAAAGAGGTAAAAGCTCAAAGACCAGAGGAGAATGGTAAAAATGAATTTTTGACCTAGTTTGGAATTTTATATGTCTAATTTGGTCATTTATCCTTATTACAAATTATATTTTTGGGTTTTTTATTATATTTTTGAGAAATTATTAATGTCTTGTGCCCATAACAATTTGATTTTATAGGAATTTGAACAAATTTCTTTCGATGACCTTGTAACAACCAATGACCTTATTCTATGTTATTTCTCGTGCTCACAAATACATGAGAATGTAACCAACTATAATTTTATCACTTTTTCAGAATCACAAAGGTTATATGAAAAAGGAACCCCCTGGAGTCTACTTTAAGCTCTTTTTGGACTCTCTAAACATGAACCGATCATTGAGTGATATTACTTGCTTTCAAACTCATTAAAAGATTTGAAAGGGCATATTCTAAGTAATAGTTTATCTCTTTTTCAGACCCCGGAGATTAAAAATATGAAAAAGGAAAACCCTTAAGTCACCTTCAAGTTCTTTTTAGACTCTCAAAATTTGAAAAACCACCAAATTTTCCTTCTTTGGACTCACTAAACTACACATTGAAGGGCCCACATGGGGATGAACCCTTACTTCTTCCAATTCATTAAACAAAGGAAGATGTAATTATCAAAGGTGATTTATATCGAGAATGTGTTATCCTCCTTGATATCGTTACATTAAAAACAGGTACTCATCTATATGGGTGGGGGAAAAATTGAAGGAAGTGGGTCAAGTTTATTGAAATTTTTTGTAAAAATCTCTTACAGTCTCCCTTGAACATGACACTTATTTTAACCTTCACACTGAACACTTGGATAATCCGCTAAACCTATGCACTGAACCAATCCTATGAGTCTTTCCACTCTTTTGAGCCATCTAAAGAATGCATCATCACTCACTACATTATGTTTTGTTCCACTCTATGTTGATGCTGCCAATTCTCATGTTGTGCCTCACTGTTCAAGGGAATTTTCCTCCTCAAGATTCAACCATCCACAAAATTTCCAGTTTTTGTACCCATGTTAGTTTTTTTTAATATGCTATATATTATCAATTTCCTATGTCAGTTTCACATCGATGATGGGGGATAAATCAAGACCCTCCTTCGATGAGTTTTTTCATGTCAACTTCAACACATCATCCAGGAATTAGACTTAGAAACCAGTTAGTACCTTGGTATATTCATGCCTTAATGGCATGCCTCCTCACTTCTAAAAATAGGTTTACATCATTAACCTTTGATCGGATGATTCCACGAATGCTCGAATTCAAGTCATTTATTCACATTTGTTGGATTGGACTAGGGTACCTTGGGAATAATTAACATCATTGGTGATTTCCCTCATACTTTTTAACAATTTTCCTCAACGATTTATAATCAAGTGGTTTCTACCATGTTTGACATCAAAACATCTATTCACCTGGATATATTACTACCACATCACGATTAGGATGAAGACCCTAGGTTGAACATTCATTATGACATATGATTTACCCAGGTTGTGAAGGAAGTTAATTGATCAAGCTGATACTCATATTGTCACATAGATCCAAATTGTATTGGTCTGTGGCTATGTATTATCATCTCATATCTCCACTTTGTACATTTCATGGCTACGATCACTTCATGTCATAGAAGTATGGATTAGTTCATATCATCATGGATCAGTATTTTATTTATTGGCGGCCATACTTTGAGTCGTGTATAGTTCGAGCATAGGTATTCCTACCTTGGGAATGGAATACACATTTAACATTGTTTTCATCTTCTACCAAGTTCCCTTACTCCATACCCTTTGTTTGAAGAATCTACAAAGTGTTTCGACCATCATCTTTCATTTTATGACTTCACACTTTGGGGGGAAATATGTTACATGACAAATTTCCTCACTTCGAGAATTTCACATCTTCATTGTTGCAAGTGTCGTAAGTGTCACACTTTTTTTTTCAAGTGTCGTAAGTGTCACATCGCAAATGACACCCTAGAAACACTATTGATACAACCCCTAAATCATATTAGAATAAGAAGCTGCATCATTTGACAGTCGAAACAAAGTGTTTTTCTATGAGAAATGGTCATCTTGGAAACTTTTGGAAGATCAACGCTCCCCTACTCATATGCAGGGAGCGCTAGTGTTATTTTTCTATCTACCAGGGAGCATTGAAGCGCTCTATTTCCCATTGTAAGGAAGCATTGGATTGGTTGAAAAAATATTGGGATAAATCCCCTTTTCTCTAAGGACAACTATGGATGGATCGAGTTGGTTTCGCTCAAATCTAACCATTGGGAAGCATCTAAGGGAGTGATGTTGACACCCTCACTCCACAACCCGCGAGTTGGAAGGTCCACGTCAACACAGGATATTTCCTTTTTCCATGGCCCGAAGAACTCTAAATGGATCTTCTATTTCCTTATCGAGAAATTTGTAGCCACAACAAATCTCACGGGATCCCCTCTTTACACTTGGGAGATCGGGCTTTGCAACTTCGCGATGACAGTCATCAGGCATTGGAATCTCGAGTCCCCAAATCCTGATACAGTCAACGCTGACCTTTTCTTTTCAGGATTTTCCCTATCATGAATTTGTCTTTCGAAATGTCAAGAAACTTGTCTCCTTGACTCCCGAATCTCGATATGGAGAAACTACGATACACTCATGTGGTTGACCTTTCAACGGTACTTCATTCCCTCGACACTTCAAACTTCACAATATCATGAATCCTGATGGAATATGTTTGGGACTTCTCCCCATGAAATTTTGAATGGTCAATGGAGGTTGACTCTGTGTCAGCGGCACACCACCTATCCACTTCACTAACTCCTCTGTGGCCCCACACAAATCCTCTTGGATTTCAGGATATCGTGTTTCCTGATTTCGCGATTCCTGTTGCGATGTTTATGGGACTTCAATCCACAAAACCTCGATATGGAAATCCTCGAGTAAATCTAATGGCTTTGGTGGTTTGGATCTATGGTCCTACTCCTCCTAAGCTTAGAACCTTCGACACTTTCACCGTATCTCCCTTACTTCTCTGTGCGATCTAACAGATTACAGAAATTCATGAATTCTCCTCAGATAATTCGGACTGTCCATTCCTCCTTGGCAATTTATGTGAATAACTAAGTGTTCCTTCACAACTTGTCCACCTGTGGTGCGAACTTGTAATGCCTGTGAAACACTCCACGACACAAGCTTCCCGGGCTCCTCTTCGACAATTTCTCGAAGGTCCTATACCTCCTGAGATTTCTCTCAGCATCCAGTCTTAAAGAAGAATCTTGTGCGCGCTCCTTGCGGAAACCTTCAAACACTTCCAAGTGTTGAATCCTTTCGACTCTGCGCACACCTGCAGCAGTAGTCTCTGAATTCTTTGATAAGTTTTTGAAACTCTGAGACTTTCCTCAACCTATGCACTCCTTGCATGACTCTTGTGCCTATCTGCACTTCTGAATGAATGAGAACAAAAGCTACCCTATCTGAACCCTTTGTCAACGCACTCCTTGTGGAAAATTCGACTGCACTCCTTCCAGGAATCCTTGTTTAGATAGAGAAACAATTGAAACTCATTCCTACTTCCTTTTAGAATTCAAACTTAAACATGAAATCATATACACAACCTATAAAGAAAATGTATAACAGGAAGAAAACATTCATGAGCATATCATTCAACATCAATACACAGAGAACAAGCACGAAAACCATGAATTTGAATCAACCTCTTTGTATTAATCCAAATATCTGTACATGGGTGTTCTTACACAACTCTCTGTTTCTCTTCTATGCTCACTACTCTCATACAATGCACAATGAGGGTGTCTATATCCCGTTTCCCTCTTGCACTCTAAAACTATCTAATCTAGAATTAAATTCTATCTACTTGCATTAACTACTTTAAATGCCTTCTACCTACTAAGGATGAGAGTGAATCACTCAAGGTCCGATTACATTATACAAGTGTGCCTCTTCTTAATGACTTCATTTAAGATTGCGCAACAACTTCAAGGTGATTTCAAAATTTGTTCTAGCACTTGTCCAGCTGTCTGTTCTCTTCGTGTTGCCTCGCTTGATGTTGGTGATGCTCCTACATCATACTCCTTCGCTTGAAACTTTTCATGGGCTCCTGTCCATGAGCTCGTGCATGGTCTATCGATGCTTCTATGTCTCTACTTCATTCTCCCAGCTGGCATATTCAACTGGATGGCCCTTCCATTTGACCAGATACTCAAAGTATTGCTTTCGTCTGGTCCTCTTGCTCACTCTCTTGTCCAGTATGCACTCCATATGCCACTTCTCTATAAATGGTATCTTATTTCGCCATTGGATCACTGGTTGCTCATCTCTAGTTCCTATTTCCTCAACCTTATATGGGTATAAATATGAGATATTGAATATCAGAGAAATTCTGATCCCATCAGGTAATTAAATCTCATAAGCATTCACCCCAAATTTCTTCAAGACCCTACACGGCCCGATTTTCTTCATCTTTAATTTATTATATGTTCCTCTCAGGAACCTTTCTTTCCTCAAATGTGCCAGAATCAAATCACCAACCTCAAACTGAAGTTTTCTCTTGTGCTGATCAACTCTGCGCTTATATTCCTGGCTTGAACTTAGCAGTCATTGCTTCACCTGGCTGTGAATTTATTTCATTGCCTCCATGAAATCTTCTGCACTAGTGCTCCTAGTCACAGTCTGTTTTGAATCCCTCAATTCAGAAATTCCCTTTGGCTGCATGCCATAGACAATCTGAAATGGACTTTTCCCTGTTCTCCTGTTGACCGAGTCGTTATAATCAAACTCCGCCTATGGTAATATGTTATCCCACTGGCTGTGGTTCTTCGTTACTAGGCTTCTCAGCAAGTCTCCCAGACTTTTGTTCACCACTTCTATCTATCCATCCATCTGAGGATGATAAGCTGAACTAAATGACAAGTTAGTTCCCAGCTTCTTCCATAAGGTCATCCAAAAGTGTCCTATGAATTTCGTATCTCAATCCAAAACTGTACTTCTTGGCAAACCATGAAGTCAAATGACCTCTTTGAAAAACAGGTTCGCAATGTGAGTCGCGTCACTGGCCTTCTGACATGGAATGAAGTGTGCCATCTTGGAAAATCTATCTACCACCACAAAGATCGAATCAAAACCTCTTTGTGTTCTTGGCAACCCCAATACAAAATCCATGTTGATTGCATCCCACGGCCTCTCTAGTATGGGCAATGGTTGATAAAACCTCACATTCTACTTCCTTCCCTTCGAATGCTGGCAAATTTTGCATCTGTTCACGAATCTCTTGACGTCTGCTCGCATTCCCGGCCAAAAATATGACTCATTCAACTTTGTGAACGTCTTTTCATGACCAAAGTGCCCTACAATCCTCCACTGTGTTTCTCCTTCAGCAGATTCTCCCTCATGGAGCATTTCAGAATACACAGTTGATTACCTTTAAATAGTAATCCTTCCTGGATCATGTACTCTATCCATTGGTCTTTGTCTCTGAGAATTGGATTCTTAGCTGCTTCATATGCCTCCTTAAAATCTGGATCATCTGCGTACATGTCCCTGAGATCATCAAAACCCAATTTTTTGATTCTGAACTCCTACAATAGCAAACACTTCCTGCTCAAACCATCAACAACTTTGTTAGCAGTACCAGATATATGTTTTATCGCAAAAGTTAAATTCTGCATATATTCCACCGATTTGACATGTCTCTGATTCAACTTTTCCTATTGAGTCACAAACTACAGTGCATGATTGTCACTTTATAAGAAAAATTCCTTGGGAATTAAGTAATTCCTCCATTTTTTCAATGCCTGGATGATAGCATAGAACTCCTTATCATAAGTGGAGTATTTCACTTTTGCTTCATTCAGCTTCTCACTGAAGTATGCTATCGGTCTGTCTTCTTGACTCAAGACTGCCCCGATTGCAAATCTGCTTGCATCGCATTTCACCTGAAATGTCTTTCAGAAATCCGGCAACACCAAAACTTGTTGTTCCGTAATCTTCCTCTTCAACAGATTAAAATTTTTCTCATCCTTTTCAATCTAGTGAAAAAACTTGTTTCTTTTCTTTACTGTGTCCATCATCACTGTGCTAATTCCATTTAAATTCCTCATGAACTTTCAGTAGAAACTAGATAATCCGTGAAAACTTCTCACCTCAAAAATATTCCTTGGTGATGGCCAATTCTTGATTACCTCCACCTTATCTGGATCCATCCTCAACTCATTTTCCAAAATAACAAACCCCAAGTAAATGAGATATGTCTTCATGAACGAGGATTTCTTCATGTTTATCAACAACTTCTCCTACTATAATCTCTGCATCACTGTAGACAAATGCTTCAAATGTTCTGTCACTATTTTACTGAAAACCAATATGTCATCTAAATACTTCCAATGAACTCCCTCAACTCCCTCAAGACTTCGTTCATCAACCTCATGATGGTACTTGGCACATTTGTTAATCCAAACTACATAACAATCCATTCATACAACCCTTCATTGGTTTTGAATGTTTTCTTCCATTCATCACCTTCTCTCATGCGGATCTGATGATAACCGCTTTTCAAATCAATCTTTGAAAAATACTTTTCTCCACTCAAAAAATCCATCAGATCATCCATCCTCGGCAATGGAAATCTATACCTGATGGTTATCTTGTTGATCTCCCTTGAGTCAGTACACATCCTCCAGCCTCTATCTTTCTTCGGACTGAGTACTGTTGGAATAGCACATGGACTCAAGCTTTCCCTGACCAAACCTTTGTCCAACAACTCCTGGACTTGCCTTTTGACCTCTTCATTCTCTTGCGGTGTTAACCTGTACGTGGCTTTGTTTGGAAAACTGGCTCCTGGTATGAGATCAATATGATGACTCACACTTCTGATCGGTGGCAACAAACGAGGTAATTCATACACTACTATGTCAACGAACTCTTCCAGCAGTTCCTGAACTTCGTCTGCTAAATCATCCACCCTTGTTCTATTCAAGACAATTCTTGGTTTCCTGACCACAATGAATTGCAGTTCTTCCTTCTTCTTAACCTCTGTAAGAATTTCCTTCCCATTCATGAAAAGTACAATGCTTCTTACTTCCAGCTTCACCTCCTTATCCTTGATTGGAAGCAACATGCGAGTCTTCCCATTCTTCTCTAGGGTGTATGTGTTCATTCTCCCATCATGAATCACATTCCTGTCGTATTTCCATGGTCTACCCAAAAATATATGAAAAACATCCATAGGAATGACATCACATAATATCTTATCATTATATCCTCCTCTCTTAAACTCAACTAAACATTGTTTAGTGACAGTTACCCGATGTCCTTTTTATAGCCACAAAACTCTGTATGGGCTTGGATGATCAGTCGTCTCTAGCTCTAGCTCCTCTACCATCTTTGTACAAATGAGATTATCCATGCTACCACTATCCATAATGACCTTTCATACCCTATCCTTGGTTTTGCAGGCAGTCCTGCAAAGTCTGGTCCTTTGGAGTGAACTCTCCACCTCCTTCTCGGGTGTCAAAAGGACTTTTTGCATCATGAACGATCTTTCGCCTTCAACGTCTTCTGCCTCAACATCCTGCCTCTGTGCTTCGGCGATGTGAGCTTCCCCCTATTCTTTCTTCTTAAATGGACACTCATAAGACTTGTGCCCATTCTTTCCACATGTGAAGCATGCTATTACTCCACCTCTTCCTCTTCCTCTACCTCTAGTATGAGGAAAAGTATTACCATCAACATAATATCCTCTCTGCTCAGTATGTTTCCCTCTCTGTTTAGTATATTTCCCTCATTGTGAGGTTCCACCTCTCTCAGTTCAAGTCTAAGTTTTCTTCCAGTCCTCTTTGGGCTTCTGATATTTATCCTGGGCAACCGATTTGCCTCTGGGCTGACTTCTAACTCGACCTTTTTGACCCTTCTTTCAGCTCAGCTTCTCTTCAGCTTTTAGAGCCATCTGATAAGCATCTTCCACCATTCGGATGGTTACCATGCTCATCTCATCCTGGATATCATATCTCAGGCCATTCATGTATCTGGAAACTTTTTCATCATTGCTCTCCCGATGACCTACCTTGATGTTCATCCTGTAGAATTCTTCAATGTATTCTTTCACTGTCATTAGCTTCTGTATCAGGTTTTGCATCCTCCTGAAAACAGTAATTTGATAATCCCAGGGGATGAATTTCGCCTTCATCTTCACGATCATTCTATCCCAACTCTTGATCTTCTGCTTTCCTTTGCAGTGTCTGTCATCTTGTAGTTCATCCCACCACAATGTTGCATGTCCCTTCAATCTTGTGACAACGTTCTTGACTTTCTTGTCCTCTTTGACATCTTCATAGTAGAAGTATGTGTCTAGAGCTCTAATCCAGTCTAGAATCTCCTCTGCATCCAATTTTCCCTCATAAACTGGAATGTCCAACTTCGCCCTTGCACCCATCCTTGCAATAGCTTTAATCAAACGTTCATTTGATGCATCTTCAGCTACAACTTCTTCATGTTCAACCTCAATTTCACTTTTAGAATCACTAAGATCCCCAACACTGACTGTGCATCTTTGTGTTGTCTCCATATCTTCGAGTCTAGCTCGTAGATCACACATCTCTCTCTCCATGGTTGGATCAGTCATGTGCCTGCCTCTTCTTCTCGGCATTTCCCTCTCCTCTGGTGGATCATGTGTTTGCATGTCCCTTCTCCTTGGCGGCATGGTGAATTATTTTTCTCTGCTACAGAAAGAAAAGAACCTTTCTGAGCTCTGATACCAAACTGATGTCGATGCCCTCACTCCACAACCCGCAGGTCGGAAGGTCCATGTCAACATAGGATCTTTCCTTTTTCCATGGCCCGAAGAACTCTAAATGGATCTTCTATTTCCCTATCGGGAAATCTGCACCCACAACAACTCTCACGGGATCCCCTCTTTACACTTGGTTTATCGGACTTTGCAACTTCGCGATGTTAGTGGTTAGGTTTTGGACTCTCAAGTCCCTGAATCCTAATACAGTCAATGCTGACCTTTTCTTTTTAGGATTTTCCCTATCGCGAATTTAGCATTCGCGATGTCAAGAAACTTGTCTCCTCGACTCCTGAATCCTGATATGCCAAAACTCCGATACACTCGTGTGGTTGACCTTTCAATGGTCCTTCACTCCCTTGACACTTCGGACTTCGCAATATCGCGGATCTAGATGCAATATGTTCGAGACTTCTCCCCATGAAATTTCAAATGGTCAATGGAGTTTGATTCCATGTCAGCGGCACGCCACCTGTCCACTTCACTGACTCCTCTATGGCCCCACACAAATCCTCTTGGCTTTCAGGATATCACGATTCCTGTTGCGATGTTTACGGGACTTCAATCCACGAAACCCCGATATGGAAATCCTCGAGTAAATTCGACGACTCTAGTGGTTTGGATCTACGGTCCTACTCCTCCAAAGCTTAGAACCTTCGACGCTTTCATCGTAACTCCCCTGCTTCTCTATGAGATCTAACAACTTATGAAAATTCATGAATTCTCCTCAGAGAATTTTGACCATCTATTCCTCCTTGGCAATTTCTGTGAATAACTAAGTGTTCCTTCACAACTTGTCCACCTGTGGCGTGAACTTGAAACACCTGCTAAACACTCCATGACACAAGATTCTTGGGATCCTCTTCAACGATTTCTTGAAGGTCCTATACCTCCTGAGCTTTCTCTCAGCGTCGAGTCGTAAAGAAGAATCTTGCGCACACTCCTTGCGGCAACCTTCAAACACTTCCAAGTGTTGAATCCTTTGGACTCAGCGCACGCCTACAACAACAGTCTCTAAATGATTTTCTTATATTTTTCAACTCTAATACTTTCCTCAGCCTGGGCACTCCTTGCATGGCTCTTGTGCCTATCTTCACTTTTTAATGAACGAGAACAAAAGATACCCTATCTGAACCCTTTGTCAACGCACTCCTTATGGATAATTCGACTGCACTCCTTGCAGGAATCCTTGTTCAGATAGAGAAACAATTGAAACTCATTCCTACTTCCTTTCGGACTTCAAACTTAAACATGAAATCATATACACAACATATAAAGAAAATGTATAAAAGGAAGAAAACATTCATGAGCATATCATTCAACATCAATACATAGAGAACAAACACGAAAACTATGAATTTGAATCAACCTCTTTGTATTAATCCAAATATATGTACATGGGTGTTCTTACACAACTCTCTGCTTCTCTTCTATGCTCACTACTCTCATACAATGCACAATGAGGGTGTCTATATCCCGTTTCCCTCTTGCACTCTAAAACTATCTAATCTAGAATTAAATTCTATCTACCTTCATTAACTACTTTAAATGTCTTCTACCTACTAAGGACGAGAGCGAATCGCTCAAGGTCCGATTACATTATACAAGTGCACCTCTTCTTAATGACTTCATTTGAGATTGTGCAACAACTTCAAGGTGATTTCAAAATTTTTGCTGGCACTTGTCCAACTGTCCGTTGTCTCTGCGCTGGCTCGCTTGATGTTGGCGATGATCCTATTGGCTCACTTGATGTTGGTGATGCAAACTAGTGAAATAAGATTGAAGTTTTCTTTTGGAACTAAAAGAAATCTAGAATATTTTTAATTGTAACCAATGATTAATAATATACTAATGGAAAATCAGTAGATCTCAATTTCACACATACACCTTTCAATTGTGAAAGGAATTAGAGGTTTGGAATACACTTCCTACACTAATCAATACAAAAAAAATGTGCATAAATTAAATAAACACAATTGTGGTAATAAACAACACATAAACATACAATGATTATACATTGATTTCATGGGGAAAACCCTTATGGGTTAAAGAAACCCAATATGTAAAGAACATTCTTAGAAACTAAATGGTTACAATACATTACAGAGTCTTTATGCTCTCACCAAGAGTGTTTGACAATAGCATTAGGATTCCAAATAAATTTCGGTAGCATAACTGTAAGTTAAAACTTAGACCCTATTTTCCTCCAACCATATAATTCATTAAATAGGCATAAAAAAACCATAAACCAATTACTTTTTTCCAATTTTATATGTTGAAAACAACCAACAATTAATTGTCCAATTTCTACTACTCAACAACCATTTTCTATTAGTGATATTCAGTTATTCCTTCCTATTTTTTTTGAGTTATTCCATATTACTACTTAGAAATCATTACGTACTCCACTACATGACTACAAGGTGTACGACACATGGGTCTCAATATCTTGTCGCTTGTCATATACCTTGCAGAGTATAAAGGAGAATGCATCAAATTGTGATCTAATTGATATGGTCCATAAGGCTCATAGACTCACATCACCACCTTGAATTTACTTGTGCTCATTGGTTTCATTAATGCATTTGCAACATTATGCAAAATGTCAAATTTCTCTAGAATCACCTTTCCATCCACCATGCCCCTAACAAAGTGGTAAATTGATATATATGGGATTTTTCCTTGCATTAAAGGTTGGTCTCTTAGCTAGAAAAATGGAACTTCTAGTATCATGTTGAACTATAATAGGTCCCTAACTTAGCCCTACTTATGAACACAATTTTATAAGATACCATATACTTTGCATCTGTAGTGTAAAATGAGATCACAAATTATTTCTTTCTCATCCAACTCACTGCTCCACCAAACAATCGAAACATGTAAACATTCATGGAGCTTCTTCTACATACATCCTATACCCAATCAAAATACACATAACCCTATATATCCACTGAGTGTGGGTCCCTTGAAACAACACTATGATAGAAAATGGATTATTTAGAAGTACATTGCAAATAATTAAATACCATCTTCATTGTATCCCAATGTTCATGTCCAAGACTACCCATGAATTGGCTCAAAACTCCCATCTCTTTAGAAATGTCTAGTCTCCTATATACCATAACATACATGAAACTACCAAATACACTATAATAATAAACAAAGTCCATTTTCTCCATACATATGGTTTTTTTAGGACACTTCTTAATTGAAATCGTAATTCCCACAAAATTTGTAACACTCAACTTTCTACAATCTACCATGCAAAAACCTTGTGGCATGGAGTTTACATACATACTCTATCTCAGCCAAATTTCTTTATTTTCTCTATCTCTCTTGATCTCCATTCCTAAGATATATTTTGTATTCCTGGATTCTTTCATATCAAATTTTGTTAAAATGTAAGATTTCTAATCATCAATCACATATTTACTATTACGGAAGAATAAAATATCATCTACATATAGAGTGATAACAAGGAAATGACCATCATCATGTTTGTAATACACGCAATGATCTGATTTATATTTCATAAATCTAAATCCCATCACAAAAGAATCAATCTTTTGGTACCATATTTTGGGAGACTGTTTGAGACCATATCAAGACTTTTTTAATTTTCATACCAATAAATCTTTACCTTTTTCAATGTAGTGATTTGGATGTGCCATATGGATCTCCTCCTTGAAATAACCATGTAGAGATGTTGTTTTCGCATCCATTTGTTCTATCTCTATATTAAAAATTGTTGCTATAGATAACACAAACCTAATAGATGTTAAATTAGCAACTGGTGAAAATATCACACCAAAGTCTATCCCCTCAACTGGAGAATATCCTTTCACATCCAACATTTCCTTGTTATTTTCAACATTTCCATCTAAACTAACCTTGTTTTTGAACACCCATTTACATCGAATGAATTTCTTTCCATCACATAATGGTAACAAGTCCCATGTATCATTATTTCTAAATGAATCCATTTCCTCATCCATTCCGTATATTTAGGACTCCTTATTTTCCATATCCATTCCTCTTCCATGGTTATAGGTGTTGATGTTTAGACATCATCGGGAAGACATTTTCCTAGATTAATAATTAATAATTAATTAATAATATATACAATAAGTAATAATAATAATAAATAGTTATTTATTATCCAAGGGATGCATCCTTTCATGGATGGTCATCATATGCTCTCTATATATGTAACACTCATCATTGTAATAATATGCCAAATCTCATATATCATCTCATAGAAATTAAACATGGTATCAGAGTAGGACTAGGCTTGACTCCCTTACAAGAGAGCTTGGTAAAATGAAAGAGATAGAAATAGACTCCCTCAATGCATTGAATCATAAATGCAAGAGAAATTGAATCTTGTTAATGGTAGATTATATTTTTTGGTAGACAATGGATTCCTATGGTGTGTGTTTTTCCAAGAATCATGATGGATATGATCCATAATGGTGTGGTGATTTATTATAGAGATGAAATTGCGCTCATTGCCTTCGAGTCTATGGATAAGTGAAGAAATGTCTAGGTTGTACGTAGGGATTGGATTCCTCAGAGATTGTGATAGAGATCGCAACGATGATGGTGCACTCCATTTTGGAGGACCAACTAGGGACACTAGAGGACATTAGTGGGAACAACATTGCATGTTATGTATGTCATTTGATCGACAACTAAAATTTCTTGAAGACACATTGTGTGTGATTAATTCTATATATTGTGCCAACAATGATCAGTTGGAAAAGAAGATTGGGAAGGAGAAGTGGATATCTCTTTAATAATAATAACACCCATGAAACTAACCATTGTGAAAACCGAGAAATTCCCCCCNNNNCCCCTCTCGTTTGTTCACAACTCAGATTCTTTACATAGATTTGAAGGAGCACTATACGAAGTTCAAAGATTCATATTTTTCTGCGTGGTGAGAGAGAAAAGAGGTTCTAAGAATTCCTCTTAATAATGTTGTCAGGATTCTCTTCCTAGTGAACATGAGAAGGGTGTCCAAGGTCAGCAACTGTGTTATTTGTTTTAACTCTATGTGGGATGCAGATTGTGTAAACCTATTACCATCACGAAGTTACTACTTTCACCTAGATTTCATAGACCAGTGTCTCCCATACCAAGCTACTTGTCCCTTGTGCAAAGGTTCTACTCGCGATAATACCCATGGAAGATCACAAAGGAGCCTATTATCAATTCTACAGTGAAATTAAAAAAATCATACTATTGGTTTGTGGGCTTAAAAATTCTAGCATTGTAATAGACTATTTCATTCAATATGGATTTGCTACAAAAGTGTCGATTCTCAGTATTGAGTAGATCAAATCCTTCATGTCTTAATATTTCTGTATTTGAAAATTTTATATGGCGACCATGGTTTCCTACAAGACGAGGATATTGAACTTGCGTAGTGATCAGACTGTGTAATATGCTCATTGATGGTTTGAGTCTTACAGAAGGACTATGCCTTTGGAAACATTGATTAATGGATTGTCATTGAAGAAGGAATATGCGAGTTCAACACTAGATTATGAATCCTTGGAAGTATATTTGAGTATACAATGCTCGTAGAATTGATGCAAAGTTAGTGGTGACTTCCAAGTGGATCTACAAGATCAAGCATGTAACAAAAGGAAACATCATGAGACATTATCCTTGGAGGGTCCTTTGTGGACTAGTAGGGGGAAATGTATAATTCATCCTAACATGCTTCATATGGTCAGATGAAGGAATCAAGACATTGGTTTCATGAGGAAACCTAGATATGTCTTAGGGCACATTGGATTCATGAGGGAACCTCGATGTGTCCTAGAGATGTTTGAGGCAACATCATGAGACATTATCCCCAGAGGGTCCTGTATGGACTTGTAGGAGGTAATATGGAATTCATCTTGATGTGATTCATATGGTCAGATGAAGGAACCAAGACATTGGTTTCATGAGTAAACCTCGATATGTCTTGTGAGACATTGGTTCCATGAGGGAACCTCGATATGTCTTAGATGTGTGTTCCATGAGGGAACCAAAAGATGTCTAGTATGGGCACCATTCATGAGTGAAGCCTAATGTTGGACACTTTAGGTTATTTGGGTGTCTATTATACATTCATGTAACCAAGGAGAAAAGGACCAAGCTAAACCCTTCAGGTAAAAAGGGTACATCCGTGGGGTACAATGAGTCTTCAAAGGCATACCGAATCTACATCAGAGACATATCGAGGTGAGTAGAGATGTTACTTTTGAGGAGGAGGTAGACTTTCAGGAGATCTAGAGGATATCACATGGAGATTGATAGTGATAGACATGAAAAAATGGTTCCTTCTCCCCCTCACCCTCCAACAGTTCAGAGGGAGACAGTTGAGCCTATTGATCCATTTGATCCCATTTATCATGTAGATCTATTTGATATTTCTAGAGATATTATAGTAGGTTGGAAGGGACCTGCATGGGCTCTTCATACTCTACAGGAGAGAGATATGATAAATTTATCACAAATGTGTACTTGTGGTAAATGGGTCCAACCATAGTCCTTACTTTATCATGACAAGGTATAATATGGACTCGAGGTGCTTTAGGTTCTTTCCACGTGTCAGTTTTCATCAAGATGACATTCACTCATAGGGGTGTAACTATGATGAATGATCCTCGTGTGGTATTTGTCCCAGTCATCAGTATTTTACAAGGAATGATAAAGACTCAATATAATAGATGCCATCACATGTAGACCCATAGTGAGCCTAATCTTAGAGAGAGTCAATTGGCTTAGAGGGAGAACCGCATGGAGAGTTTCCCCTCGATTCAGGTGGGAGAGATACATCTCCAAGGATTGATAGACTAGACTCATGAGTGTAGGGTGAAGTTTGTAAACTTCATAGACAAACTTGTCATGATGCATAATGTCTCCCTCTTTGACAAGGAGTGTTGGTGTTTGGAAAACACCAGGAAGACATTTTCCTATATCAATAATTAATAATATAATTATTAATTAATTAATAATATATACAATAAGTAATAATAATAATAAATAGTTATTGATTATCCAAGGGATGCATCCTTCCATGGATGGTCACCATACTTTCTCTATATATGGAACACTCATCATTTGTAAGATCCATGCTATAATAGAACTACAAAATTAATTAAATTTAATCATAACATTGATTTTGATAAATTCTTTACAGTTTTATATTCAACAAGATAACAAATTAACAGTTCATGGTTCAACAAATTATAAATGAGCAACCTAATATAAAAATCATAAATAAAAAAAATACACAGCTTAGTAAAATAGTGAACCATCATAACAATAATGACATAAATACCTCTCAGTGATGATGTTTCCCCCTCTGTCTGTCCAAGTTGCTCTGCCCAAACTCTACCCAAAACTGAATCATTCCTCCCTGTGATCTAGGAATAGAGCCTATCCAGCTCCCTAGCTCTAGGATTCTATAAGGATTCTTGGCCCCCGAGACCAAAACCCCCAACAACTGATGCTCCCCTGTAACAGTCCAACAAATTCCTCAAGCCAAAACCAGAAAGATACATTTTTTCCATGCCTCCCTTGGAAAAATGATCCAATACAATCTCCTCCTCTATAGAAATTCTCACTCTCCCCCCCAAAATCCAAAAATTCCATCTCGAATATCTTTGCCCCCTCATATCCCCCCGTCCATTCACCACCTCTCCATTCAATGCCAACCATCCCTCAATACGTTAAGCTTTCTATTAAATAAATTAAAATTTATTAAACTTTAATTCATTACCCAACATTAAATGAGTTAATTGATTAATTAATTAGTTAATTAATATACATTAAACAATAAATAAATAAATAAATAATATTATTAATAAATAATCATTATTTAACTAATATACATTATGACAGTTAATTAAACTTAATAACCCTTTGACAAATATTTAACTAGGGTTGTTACATACACCCACCCTTCAGGAAACTTCACCCCGAAGTTAAAGTATTTTATGATACTAGGGAAAAGACACATGGTTCACACATTCATAACAAATAACCAACATTATTAGTAAGTAAGCCAATAAAACTCATACCTACTAGTGTACATGTGTAATAAATGCATGTGTAGCTAGTACATACAGGTCTCATGCATGTACTAATAACAATAGCTATCATTTCTATATTAATTTCCATATGCATCCAATCCATTCAAAAAAACTATTCATTTTATAAAAGACAATAAACCAATCAAATGTTTGCGAAATCCTTTAATTATAATTATCTAGCTCAACAATGTTATTTAGACAATTTGTAGTTTAGTTACATAAATATGAATATTCATATATACCCATTTTTTTTTCAGAAGGAAAAACAATAAATTCCACCATAAGACAAATCTCCATACACTCTCAACTATTTCTACTCATCCTTCCTCCCTAACTTACTTCCATATTCATTCCTATCCTTCCTCTGCTGGACTATCTTGGAGCGTCAACTATATTGACCTAACTCCAAATAGAACCCGTAAGTGGAAGTGTCACTATCTTGACCAAGCTTCCCTAGCAGGTAACTGACAGTCATCATCACATGTCTAGGGGAGCGTGAGCTAACACCGTCCTCCCATGACTTCAGGTTTCATAGGATACACGGTGGGAAATGCCTCCACTCCTCCTAACATGACTAGGGTCCACAGCCTACAATGGAATATACAGTGGCATCATGTTGTTGGGAGTTTTCTCATCGTTTATTCAGTTTTGGGTAGTCTCACCACATGAAATCCTGCACTGGTCCACATATCATAGTAATGCATCCAAACCAATATAATTTCATATACAAATATTCATACCATTTTGGTTTCTCGGTCAATGGTCATGACATCCACTTTCATTATCATTATCCCTTGGCTATTTCATAGCTCAATGACCTACAGATTAGTCTATAACACAAACTCATATGCATCTATGCATTATTATCATGTAATTGCATACAACTAAAATCTCAATTCAGTATCCCCGTACCAACAACTTTAACATCAAAGTTTTCAAGTTAGAAATATATCTCATAATATCCCATAATTCAATTAACGTTACCCATTCATAGAATTATCATTTACATAATAGATTGCATCATATCCAACATCATTCAAATATCATTTAAACTTTCATAGAATTGTCATTCACACAATATATCGCATCATATCCATCATCATCAATAATAATTAAACATTCATAGAATTTACATTCGCATAGTAGATCGCATCATATCCAACATCATCATTAACATTTAAACATTCATAAAATTTACATTCTCCCAATATATCTCATCATATCCATCATTATCAATAACATTTAAACATTCATAAAGGTTCATACATCTTAAATTTTCAAGTGTATCATTTAATAGTTTCACTGTGAATAGAAAAATAAAGGGGTTTGGGCCTTAGGTAATCCTGGTTGTCTAAGTCAAAAGGTGGTGTTACATACACCCAACCTTCGAGAAACATATTCTTGAGGTGGTCAAAAGTGAGGTAAAATCTTGTCGTAGTGTCTCGGCATCCTCCCAAGTAGCAGGTCCTGGACTATACTTGTCCCACTGGACCTTAACTTGGTCTACCAGATGGTTCCTGAGCTTTCAGACTCTACGGTCCAATATGCGTAATGGTTCTATCGTGAGGGTTCCCACGTCCACTACCTACAATTCCTTCCAATTTAGTTTATGTGATTCATCAACAACATAATGACGTAGAACAAATATGTAACAACCCTAGTTGAATATATGCTTAGAGATTATTAAGTAAAATTAATTAGGTAATTAATTGTCCTAACATGGTTTTAATTAAACAAAGATTGGCATAATAATATTAATTAAATATTTATTAATTAATTAATTGTTATAAATTTTGATTAAATAATTAATTAATTAATTAATTGCCTGTCACATTCAATGATATGGGTAATAAATTTAAGAGGGTTAATAATTTTAATTTGTTTAATTAAATGATTTACGTATGCGGGAGGGGATAAGACATTAAATATAAGGATAAGATATTAATAAGAGGATAAGACATTAAATATAGGGATAAAATAATAATGAAGGGATAAGATATTAATGAGCAGGAAGAGAGTTGGTGGAGGGGCATATGACGGGAGGATTATTTTGGGGAAAAAAGAAAGAATTATGGAGGGGTAAAGACTGTAGGTCTGAGGTGATTATTTTTCTGGTTTGGGGAGTTTGTTTGAGGGGTTTTTGGTGAACCAGAAGCAGGGGGCACCGGTTTGCTTGGGGTTCTGGGCACGTGGGCCAGGATATCCTTACAGTATCCTAGAGCTAGGAAGTTGACAGGCTGCTCCTAGATGGCAGGGAGGAAACACGGTTTTGGGCAGTGTTTGACACAGTTTCAACTTCAGCATTGGACCAACCCAAGCAGCGGGATTTAGCATCAGCAATAGGTATTTTAGTTATGAATGGATGAGTTATTTCATGTTGTAGATAGATTTTAATCCCTGGTGAATATTTTGTTTATATGCTGGTGATTGAATTATTTAATTAATTGAAAGGAATTATATGTTAAATTGTATGTAATTTTGTATTTTACGGGCCCTACACATGGGATCGGAGCCTCGTTCACAATTTGGAGCCTTAAGGGCCAAGCCATGAGCTCTAGCTCCACCTAACCTGCAAGAAAATCCCATAATCACAGATATAAATTTAAATAATAATATACATACTGAAATATATATATATATATATATATATATATATTAGTTTAACACAATTATAAATATAAATAATGCACATATTGAAATTGTGAAGGAAGCACACTAATGTATAAGAATCCTTGCACTAATCTAAGCAAGTCTGACCAATTCAAAGTTCACAATAATCTAAACCTTTTGCAAGTAATTCTTTCAAACCTATAAAAAGATAATCAAGGTATTCTTTCAATTCTTTGTGGTTTATAATGAAGTAGGTGAAATGACTGTAATGAACTAGCCCTTATGATATAAAAAGGGAAACTCAATATGCCTATGATCCCTATTGAAGATGACATGACTCATTTTAATCTGATCAAGATCTACAAATGTCTCACAGTACAATTAAACCTTGAAGGATGCAAATATGTGTGCCACTCCAAACACCTTCTCATTCTCTCGAACAATAGGACCTATTGTAACAATTTCCTCTTTGGGCTCTCGAACCTTCTTCCTCCCAGACTGATCAAAAACCCTAAAAGATCTTAGAGATTACTTAAAAAATAATAATAATAAAATAAAAGATACTTTCAAAAAAAATAATAATAAAATAAAAGATAAACCCTCCAGTTGAAGGCGACTTATATCTTATGTGACAACCAAAGTTGCATAAAGTTGTCAAAGAACCCCATTTTTCATGACAAGTCCAAGAATATCAAGGTGAAGTACCATTCTATTTGAGACATGGTGCAAAAAGGGAGTATTGAAGCTCCAGTATGTTGCTACATATGAGAAGGTAGAAGATGTGTTAACCAAGCCTCTGTCAAAGGTAAAGTTTGAGTACTTCAGGGACAAGCTTGGTGTGGTCCAGAAGGACGTCCCTCATAAGAGGGATTGATGAGTCACATATGTGATTCTTAGGGTAGTAACTTATAGAGTATGACAGTAGTAGGTAGTCATTCACAAGAACATTATTTACTGTGGCATCAATCAACATGACCTTTCACAAGGTTAGTAGATGTTGAGCCTTTGGGGCTAGCGTGTTATTCCATTGTTTTAGACTGGAGGGCCAACCTATGTGGTTGGAGGTGTTTCCTAGCCTAGACCTAGATGGGTAGTGTCTGCACACTACATCGCCTAACCGTTGTTGTTATAAGAACATATTTAGTGTGAGCTAGATGCTTAGTGTGCCAACCAGAAGGACTATCCTTAGGTCTAGATGCCATATTCTATGTTAGCTAGAATGTTTCCTGGTTTTGTATGAACTAGATGTCAGTTTCTGTGTGGGATGGAGACTTTCCTAGTTTTGTATGAACTAGTTGTCTAGATTTTTTGTGAGATGGAAAGATGTGACAATTTCCCAAAATCCATATGGATTGGGTAGTAGCACCATTTTGTGTGTGAACTAGCTCAAACTGAATAGTTTCCTAGACTCTGTAAGGATTGGGTAGTAGCATAGTTTTGTTTGAATTGGATAGTTTCCTATCTTTGAGTGAGCTAGATGAATTCCTATAATGACATAAGTTCTAAAAGGACGTCGATACCCATGAGGTCTGAAAGGACGATGAGGATGTTCCCACTAAAGAGATGTTATGTATGTTGATGAGGCCCGAGATGCATGAATGTTACATAACCATCAAAGAGCCTAAGTGTGACTATGACAGATCCTGTTGGACTATGATGGTGATACTTGTGACATGATCTATTTGATCATGAGATGGCTTGTGTGGCTGTGGTGATGCTACCTACAGACTGGTGTATAAGACCATGTGATTGGTAGTAGTATTGTACATTCAATGTGTAATGAATGGATAGATTTAGACTACTAGATGAAGAGCATCATGGATAATACCTCCCTAGCTAAGAGGGAGTGTTGATGTTACAAAATTTCTAGTGATGTATAGATTCATGGAAATTCAACAAGTAAATAGTCCAGAGTATAGATGCATATAGAAATAGTATTGAAGTTCGTAACAAAAGAATATATTCCTTTCTAATAGGGAGTTTTGAAGTATTATGTAGTTGTGGAAGATATTATTATTGTATTAGATCAAGTCAAAAACCTAAAAGAATAATGCTAAAGTATATTTGTAATGTAGGATCGGGAAAATAATTATTATTATATTTTTTTCTTGTAATATGAGAAGTCATCCCTACTATAAAATGTCAAAGTAAATTATATTTTCTAGAAAAGACAAGTCGGCCTCATGAGAAAAGTTCACTGGAAGAATACATATGAATAAGGTGGTGCATTACTCATTTTTTTATCACAACTCACTCAACTATAGCACACATTTGGTGGAGAGTTGCAGTTGCAACTACATGTACATGAGGAAGTATAAGGCACATCTCTTAGTCTTGGCTGGTTTCTCTCTCATGTACTACCTTTCTAGGGTAATGCGCTAAGGTTTGGATTGTGCCTTGGTATATCTCTTGGTGTATTTCTTGGTAAGATACTTGGTGTATCTTATGGTTACAAGGTGAAAGTATAGTAGCAGGGTTTCCCTTTGAGTAGAAGGGTTATCTGGGATATTTCTTTCTAAGAGAGCACTGTACTAACATCGTACTTTGTTGATGAATCTATAGTGAGGAAGTTTAGATGGGTTTTCTTCCACAAGAGGGTTTCCTAGGATATATCTCTATGTTCTATGATCAGGGGTGGAACATGTAGGTTCCTATGGCTGGGTGATGATGATGTATCATCAACTATGGAAAAATAAGCACGTAAAAGTAGTTAAATTGCTATGGTAAATCTAACCCTAACTAGTTTTAGGAAAAAATCAACATACTCAAATGCTACAAAGTTTAAACAAACTGCAAAGTTAAGTCATAGTCAGAGTAAGTTCAAGACATGAGGAAAGAGGAAAATCCCATGCAAGAAGGGAGAATGATAGAGGATAGAAGAATCCAAATAGTGTTTTTAGGACTCACAAGCACATTACTCAACTATTTATTTAGCATGGAAGGAATATTTATATGAATAATCATAGAGCATCCTAGAAGTATCTCCTATCACGAATCAAAGGAGATGGAATGAATTGGAAACTTTTCAAGGAGAGATCAGGAATCTCAAGACACAATTTTTTTATGGAGAAATTAAGAAAAGAAAAGAGGTTGAAGCTTGGTTCCTTATAATTACAAAATATTTTCAGTTACATAACTATTCCTCCAATTTGGTAGCTAGGGTTGTTATATACCATTTGCCAGGAAACAATTTTATGTGATGGGATCAACTAAAAAAAATTAAGCACATCAACAAAGAGAATATCACTTGAAATCAATTCAAGAAATAATTCCAGTAGCATTATCTTTCAATGAATTACTATGAAAAAATATGGACAGTTTGTTTGTACTCGAGCTAGGAAATGTGACAATGAATGGGTATGGGAGCAATTTCTTGGAGTCTTTTAGATATGTGTTTTTTATAAAAGATCAGAAAGTGAAATTTTATATATTATTCAGTGGAATTCAATCATTCTAGAAAAATAAAATCCAATTTCATGAAACCAACACTACAAGGAGAACACCTTCTAGTTGAGGTTTTCGCAGAGGTTTTTAGTGTTACAAAATTTGGAAACAAATTCAACAAAAACCTTTGTTACAATATCCTCTATTGGTCACAGAGGTTCTAGAGGATATTTTAACAAATTTTTCATATAACTAAAAAACTTTGGGTGAGAAGAGGTTTTGAGTCATTTTCCAAATAACTAAAAAAATTGGGTGGGTGAAGGCTCTAGAAGATGCTCTTTTTTCGGTTCTTTTACTGTCAAAACAAACTGGTGAAATATTGGATATAATTCACTGGTGTGCACACTTAAATAAGAATCATTGATGCACATAAATAAATTATAACCACCAGTGCACATACATAATGAGAAGCATCGATGCGCACACATAAATTATAAGCATTGGTGCACAGACAAAAAAGATAAGCATGGGTGCACACACATAAATGAGAAGAATCGATGCACACACATAAATGAAAAGTATTGGTGGGTAAAATCATGAATCTGGGTAACAATTTCATGATATTCGGGTCATGAAAATTGCTAATGGATTTTTTTGGCCGATCTCTTGAATTGTTTTTGGTCGAAAGTTAGTTCTAGTGACACCTTTGAAAAATCTAATGAAAATTTTAAATCTAGCAACGAATTTAAATCTAAAGTTAGTTTTTCCATTAAAACTAAATTTCGACCAAGAAAAAGCTAACGTTCAACCCAACTATTAGTTCGGTCGAAAACCTGTAACTATGGCACTTTCCAGAAAAGTATGTGTTCACTTCAACTTTCTCCAACTTGAGAAGGAGGGAACTCCTTAAAATATCGTGAGTCTAGTTTTGGGACTAGTAGCAAAATTTTCAAAATTGAATGAACTTTGATTTCTTACAATTTCTATTCATTGAATTTTTTTTTAGCATTTTTAATTAATTTTATAAAAAAGTGTATGCATATCATTTTTAGATGACATAATGATTCAGTGAAATGAAAAATCAATATCTGGAATAATACACGGTCAAAAATTATAGAAAATTTATATTGTAAAACCTTTCATTGTCCTCTTCAAATGGGTATTTTTAGATTCTACTTTTAAAACAAAATTAATGCACATAGATGGACTCTCACTAAACAAATTTAAAGTATGTAACTTTTTCAAATTAATCAAATTCAACAAATTGCATAAATTATAATATTCATCTGTTAAATTCAAAACTGTAGTCAAACTTTAATAGAGATTGTTTGGATTGTTTCAATATATATATTTTTTTTCATAAAGAAAAGTTTAACAATGATTACATTAACATTGAAAAACATAACGCATTATGAGTCCCTTCATTTTTAATGAACAGACTCTCGAACAAATCATTAAATTGACATGTCAAATTTTAATTAAAAAAAAAAAAAAATAGTCAATAGAAAGCTAACAAAATTCATGAAAAGTTTATTTTTACTGTAAAGTGAAATTCTAAATAAAAAAATATTTTTGTTTACCAGAAGCTAAAAAACGTCTAAAAATATAATTTATTTTCTCAAAAAACAAGGAAAATAGACACCCAGATTCATGATTTTACCTAGTTCTTTTTACTTTTATGTAGCGTGCACTGGTGCATATTTTAATCATGCACACCGAAATATTTTGAAATAATAAAATTATAATCATGCATTATGTCGTTTAAACAAACATTTATTTGTCACAATTTTTAGCACCAATGTGCATAACTCATAAAAACACATCGCTTAGTGAGTTCAAATGAATGCAATGCACTGATATGTGTATATTTTAATTAATTGTTTGTTTTACACATTTTCAATTAATCGTCTCAAAATAATTGTTATAACAATATTGATTTTATATATTTTTTATTTCATTTTGATAAAATGATTCCATTAATGCGTTTTCCAACAAATTACACCTCTATTATGTGTAACAATGTAAATCATCCATATATTAATTAATCAACAACACAACATTTTACAACTTTTGACAATGCAATAAAATAAAAAACCCATTTTATAATATATGAATAAGCGACCCATTGTCATACAAAATGGAACAACGTAAAGGTCCACAATAATTAAAATGAAACCACTATGTACTTGTTACACTCATTGGTAACAAGTTGTCATGCAATTGGGACAATATGTCGAGTATATTAAACAAAATCTATGATTTTCACAGACAAATATTCCAAAACATACAAGTTGCAGTAACATTCAATTATATTGATTGTCATTAAACATCGCTTGAACTACTATCATCGCTAGACTTGCATGCATGCCTTATTTCTTCATCACTTGTAGGAGATATTGTACTTTGGTTATTGAACCTAATTTTTTCTTGGTCAACTTGTTTTTTATGTTCCATCTACAAACATAGAAATAAAGCATATTAAGTATATACACATTTATATATATAGTATAATATACATGATTTTGTAAATCTAGAAGTGTACCATAGAAGCGACTATTTCATAAACAATACACATTCTTTTGAAGCCATGCTTCATGTCGTCTCTCAAAATATCTTCTATTGGATGCACTCCATACTTTGTTTCTTGCATGTTCAATATGACATGAAGAGGACAATCAACATAATTAATATAAAGGTTTATTGTTGTTCCATTAATTATAAAACAGGAGAAGTTAAACAACAAATCTACTTAGAAATTGCTTAATTAAACCTTGACACATCAACGTATACTCACAACCCATACTTATCACAATGTCTATCAATTCTTCAGTTGGATCTTCTTTGTATGTTATAACCTATTAGAAGACATTCACAAATGACAATAAATGAATCATTTAAGTATAAATATCATAACAAAGATGAAATTTTGAATAAGATCTAAAAAGTGAGCACTCAAAAAATTTGTGATCAACCCTTTTATTCCTCGTTATTCTATCTTATGTGCTGAATGGGTTTCATTTTTTTTTAATTTTCTACAACCAAACAACTGAAAATTAGTATTTTGTGCGATAATTAAATTATATGTACATAAAAAAATAAACGAATGATTGCATACCTCTTATGAACATTGTAATTGTTGGGATGGCTCCTCATGTGATGCAATTATGCTCATTTGTTGTACCATCTCCTTGTACACATTTTTGGACATCCCCAATAGTATCTATTGGTTTTTCCCTCATTTGTCCCTTGGAATTTCCATGTCATACCTTAACCAACAAACATCATTAATTTAAACCTACAAATAATTCAAAAATATTATTTGTTTAATACAACTTAAAGATATTTCCTTAATCTGTTGCTGGCATTGTTGGGATTGTTAGAGAAATTTCTATTTTCGACACACCAGTTCAGTGGGGGTTAACTAACTAGTTATATTTTAGACTTTCTATTTAGACCATAACTACTATGCATGCATGCATTCCTAAGGAAAGTTAACTATTTGATTTCTTTTCTTAATTCTAGAATGTTTTGTCTTATATATGAGTGTATTCCACTCATTCATTGTATCAATTATTCATTCATTGATCATCTCATTGGAGTAGTGTGAATATATTTTCTCATTCTTCCATATTGAATATCTCATCCTTTCTTGATAAGCTGTGTTGTACTTTATTTATCTAGATCTCATGTGCAGGTTTCAATGAAACATTGACTTGGTATCATAGCTATGTTGTTTGGAGAAATCTAGGCAAACCAGAGAAGAGGAAAATCAAAGTTTTGGTGAGAAAAATGAATTCAACAAAAGTTGTTGTAGTCTTTCGCTTTCGAAAAGTGTGACGAGTTGAATTTGTCACACCTTCCCCCTATCAAAAGGTGCAACATTCGTACTCTCGAATTAGGAAATTTTCCAAAATTGGAGTTGTCACAGCCTGATACACTACCATAGTGCAACAAGGACCTGTCACACCTTATTACACTACAAAGGGAGACAACAAGAAGCTTGTCTCTCTATGTATAAAGGAAAGGTGCGACAACCTCTTAAGACCCATTTCTCTTTGCATATATTTCTCTCAAAATATTAACTTTTTGAGGAAACGACTCACTTGAGAAGTAAATGGACCCATTCTGCAAGTGGGTTTTAAATTGTTTAGAGATATTCCACAACATTTTCTCAAAAATAAAGATGGAATATTGCCTTTTGAAACTAATATGAATTCTCCACTTAAAGTTCCCTTTCTGCAGTGATTTCTCAGTTTTTCACTTGTAGATTGGGAGTAAGCTTTTAGGGGTTGTCAGACATAGTGGGAGAGATGGATATGACACATTCTCTAAAGTAAAACTTATTGGTAATCCTCACATCATACAATTATTTTGATTGAAATCCTGAGGCTGAATTCCAACTCAGAAGGAAAGGAATGTACAATTTGATGACGAGGACATAAATAGACCTATGTCATCAATTGAGAAGAAGAGATGGGCGAACTAAAAGGATGAATCCATAGGAATTATTCTTGAATTTATTTCATATGATTTATGGTTTCATGTTTTCTCATTCAAGAGTCCAAATGAGATATGGACTACCTTGGAAAGTATGTTTGGAAATCAAGATGAGATGAGGGGTCATATGCTTGAAGTAGAGTTGAATACATTGGATCCTAAAAGTTTTGATAATATAAAGGATTTGTTTACTAAGTTTAAATATTTGATATTTATCTTAGTATCTTGTGTTATTGATAAGTCTAAACAAGTGGATCAACTTATTCTAACAATATTTTCCATGCTAGGACCAGAATATGTTGTTTATGTCTCCACTTTCCATTCTGGTAGGTATCTTATGGGACCAAATTGGAAGATGCCTACCATGGATCAATTCATTTATTCTCTCACACATGAGCATGAAAAACTCATTCATATGAGAATAATAAAGGATCCCAAATAACATGCACTCACCATGAATGATGGAAAAGGATCATCCAAATAGAACAAAAAGGAGAAACAAAACAAGGAGGGATATTCCAAACCTTTCAACGATTCTTCAGGTTCCAAATACTCTTCAAATTTCAATAGGAAGAATAAGAAGGGAAAGCATTGCACTTAATGAAATAAACCAAATCATGAAGAATCAAATCAATCTTATGGCACAGGTACTTCAACATAACAACCTTGGAAACTTCAATCCATAAGGAGTCAAGAAGAAGAAGGAAGAAGATCCTTATCCTAATAAAGGTAATGATCATGCTCTTGTTACAATTATGATGCAGACCCACCTCTACCTCGGCAGAGTCTATGTGCAACCTTTCGGTCTAAAGGATCATTCACTCTATCTCATTGAGCTGAAGCATCTCTTTCGATTCCCACTGGAATCTACAATTTATCGATCCACAGGTCCTTTTCCCAACTCGCAATCTCACGAGTTTGCGAGTCATGAATCCCAACTCTTCCTTCCCAAATATGCGATACCTGAGATTGAAAAATGGTTATGGCCCCTTCTCTATCAGCACCTTCCTTGTGTGACCACCTGCTAGGCTAAGTGCTAGCACTTCTCGCCTCTTGCGCCTTCGCGAGTTCAAAGGTCCAACCTTGGCACCTTTCTTTCCCGAACCCCCGAGAGGCGATGTTGACTTTTCTCATCTCATTATCGCTACTCATGACTTCGCGAGTTCAAATGTCGAACTCTTGTGTTCTTATCTCGCAAATCCCCGAGACACAAGAGGTCAACGGGGTGTTGAATCTTTCCAAAGGGTGACATGTGTCCACTTGTCTGTTTTCCCGGGCCCACCTTCATGGTTCTACCACGGATCCCTTATGCATGGCTTTCAAACACAACTCCTTCCAACTTCTGAATCCCCGAATGTGCGAAATGAGATAGGGTTCCTGATCCAATGGTCCTCCCGTGATCTGGATCCAACTGTTATCCTCGCTCCTCATGATATTTCCACTCACGACTTGGAGAAACCAAGGTTTTGGCTCTCACCTAGAAAACTTCCGAGTTCACGAGATCCTTCAATCTCTACCACCTGTCCTCCTGCGATGGATGACTATGATTTTCTCACAACTTTTCCACTCATGGCTTCGAGACTTTTGGGACAAAAGTCTTGACCTCTTATCCTCCGATATGCGAAATGGTTAAATTCTGACACGACGTCAACGCAGGTCCCACGATGGAACTTCCCACATTTTTGGAGTTTTTTGGACCTCGCGACTTCGCAAATCCTAATCCTAATGCTAAGCCTTCATCTCTTCGACCCACAAAACCCCAAATTGGTCAATGAAAGTATAATCGCTGTGTTGGCGAGCATGTCACCTTTCCACTCTTAGATGGATGGTCCTAATCATCTTCATGACTTTTCCACTCGCAAAGTCGAAGGGCCTCTCTTTCTGACCTCCGATGCCCAAATACCCTATAAGGGTGATCTTGCAACACATGTCCCTCCAATCAGATGGCTCAGATTCTCTCGCTATTTTGAGACTTCGCACCTTTCGTTGCTCTTCGCGTGAGGTTTAAACCTCGTGCATCTTCTGTCAAATATAACAATTGATGGTTGTTTGCTCAAGACATGATGGCTTCAGATCATTTCTTCTTTGTGCTCTTCCTATACTACGTCCTGGATGTGAAAACCTTCAACAGTCCATATCTTCTCAGCTTAATATGATGACAGTTGTTGCTCCTACTGGGTTTTGGTGATTTTCTTCCAACACTTGGAATAATTTCAAATTCTCGAAGGCCTTGACCTTTGCTCCTTTTCCTCTACGAGCTCCACGACTGGAGTCCTTGCCCGTGTGTATAAAAACAATATCCATCCTGAGCTTCTCTCCTCGAATCCTCAAAGTATTCTTCGGCTTCTGTGCTTCTTGCAAAACCGCTATGCACATAAGGTGTTATCCGTCTTGATCTTTCTTGTAGCTTCAACCTCCAAGGAAACTTGTCCTTTTTCCTTTCTCCCTCGGATGGAGAATTCAGATTCCCTCCTAGCTATCCTTCACTCAAGCAACTTCTTTCTAAGTGCTTGGGGTGTTCAGCAACCCTATGAAGATCCTTCAGTGGATTCTTCCTTCAACTACAGAACTCAAAAGAGTTATCTTCCTATGCCTGTCTTCACATCTACTCAATGCCCACCTGGCATAGTATCTTCTTACAAAGCATCTAGCAGTCCTATTCACTCCTGTGCACCCTGTGCACTTGATCAATTCCCTCATGGCATAGCTCTCAGAATCCTTAGTGATTCTGGTTCTCCTTGAACTCACAACAAAGTTCTTCTGTGCACTCCTTGCACTGGCTCAATGCCCAGTTGGCAGAGCTTTTACAGAACTCAAAGAGATTATGTCTACAACTGTGTTCCCCCTATATAGCCTTGCCTCTAAGGTCTTCCTCTGAATTGTTGATTCCAGTTTCTATGCTAATCTGAAAATAGAAGGCTGACTTGTTATGCTATGCAAGCACCCTCTACTTCATTAAAATAAACTTTACAGGACCTTGCTCCATGTCTTAAAATATGCAAGATAAATTATGTGCCAAGTTTATGCTTCTTCTTTTAAATGTTTATGTGTGAGGTCTTTGCAAGATTAAATAAGTTTTTTTCATAAATACAACAAAAAAAATAACTTGCAGCAAATAATAACCAGAAAACAATCACAACAAGATCAACATGATAAAGGAGTTCATCCCTCTCCGGGCTACATCTCCTTGAGCCTCCATCAATGGACTTGGCTCTCTGGGATTAATTTGTCAAAAAATTCTTTTAAAAGCTAATTCTCAAATCCAATGGAAATTATGGCTGTACCATTGGGATCAGAATACATAAAATCCCCAAAAATGACTAATAGAACTCTGAAAACGGATCATGGCTCTTCCGGGCATGACCTCTTCTACATGTGGCCTTAAGCTTCCCTGAGCTTCTCTTTGGAAAAAACACCTGTAAAAGTCCTCAAATGGATCTGAAACCTATCCCAAAGTGTTTAGAGCATAATAATTAGTCAAAAATGATTATTCAATCACAAAAAATAAACATGGGCTCACCTGAGCAAGACCTAAAATAATGAGGGCTTCAAGCTCCCTGGAGCTTCCTGAAACTTCAATGGTTAAAAACTTGCAAAATAAGTCCTCAAATGGCTTTGAAAAAAGTCCCAATGGTTTCAGAACATCCAAAAACCCCTAGATGGGATTTTACAACACCTCATTCGGCCAAAAAATGAAGAAGATAGGCCTTTTGCCATTTTCTTCCTTCAAGCTTGCTGTCTTTGGTTCGCCAAAACACACCTCTGGGCGTTCTAACCAAGAACACGCTCCAAATTCATGATAAAACCTAGAACACACACACAACTGCATAACCATGAAAACTGTAGGATGGTTATGGGTGCGCCTAGCCCTTAACCACCAAAACCAGGGTCACAAGGTCACCATGTGACCACGTGCAAAATAAGAAACGGGCTGAGTTTACAATGGCAAATGAATAAATGACAAGTGGCTGCGAATAGTTGGTGGAAAACCATTTTAAAAACCAACCCAACTCCCATGCATGTTTTACATGGTGGTCATATGTAATATGCAATACAACCACGGGCCGAGGCTAAGCCCCGGCCCAACCCCCCGCCATATTACACATTAAACGAATTCAAATACATTATAACCCATATACATAACAAGTAACAATGTGTGCTATGTTGGTTAGGAAACCATTGCTAAAGCGTTGCACACGCATGGAGGTCCGAGGTTCGAGTCTGGTGGACTCCATAAAATTTTGAACAAAAAACTAATACAATGGTGCCACGTGGCAGCCCATGACTGGGCCACGTGGCACCACACCATTTACCAAAATGATGCCACGTGTCACATCGTGATTCGCCCACTTCTATCAATCCAAAACTACCATGTCAGCATATGCCACTTTAGCATATGGACGTACGGCCTCTGCCACATCATCATATGGCCTCTGCCACGTCAGCCTGTATGGACTGCACAGTCAACGTCCCTTTTTTTACTTGTTTGACGATTCAAACAAATCATGATATCTCTCTCTCCCAATGTCCGTTTGAACCCAAATGAGTTGCGTTGGGTTCATGAAAACGAGGGATACACACTCGTTTGTTTTGAGGCAATTTCGAGAACTTTGATTTTTGAGCTAAATTTTGACCCCTAGTCCAGATTTTGATCATGTGTCCGCCTGGCACGTCTTTGTCTGAATCCGCAGAGTTCAGAAGTGCATCTATGCACTGGTATTCAGAGACTGCAGTACTCTATCATTCCCTCCTGGCATGAAACCACAAAGAACTTCTCAAGCTTGAAAATCAAACAACTCCCTTCAAATGTCTAGCGTACATATACAACATAAAAGAACACAATGAAGCATCCAAATAACACATAAAAAATTCAGGAAAATCTTCTCTGGTTTATATTAATGTAAATGCCTCTTTACAAAGGTGTTCTGAGCGTGGACTGTAACAAGGTCTCAGCTCCTTTTCTTCTTCTCTCTACTCGTATACTCTCTACCATGAGATACAATTACAACTCCTCAAAATGAGATCGAAATTGATCTTTTACATGAGGGGGCTCTTCGAGCTCTTCCCTCCAATATACCTACCCTATTAAATTACATTGAATGAGCTATATAGTCCACAAATCAGATCTATATCTCAGCCTTCAAACATTAAAGGCCTATCTATCTAGGGCCTATGTGCATAGCACGACCCCATGGCTCAACAACCTAAACATTAAATTACATTCAAATTAAAAATGGAAGACGAGGGCCACGCCTCTCTTCATCTTTGAATGCACGCACTGACATGGCTGGCTAGATGGATGAATGGCGTGGAGAGATGCTCCTGCATCATACTCCTCAGCTGCAAAATTCATGAGCTCCTACTCATGAGCTTCCACTCTCAGCTATGGAAATCCTCCTGGATCCCAAACAAATTTCTAGAGTTGTTCATCTGCTCCATGTCTTTGTTGTTGCTACTTTTGCGTTGTTGTTGTTGCTTCTTTCCTTCTTCTCATATTCTCCTTGCTGACAATTTCTGCTGGCCCTAACATTATCTCCCTGATGTTCTCAATCACTTCATCCAGCTGCTTGAGTGGTTGGCCCTGTTCATGCAGTCTCCTCGGCTGCAAAAATTTTCTACAATTGGGTAGATCACTGTGATCTCCCATGCCTTCTTCATATGATTCCAACTTCACCTATTGGATGTGCATACTCTGCACTTTCACCCTTCTCTCCAGGGCTTCAATTTTTTCATACAGATCAACCAAACTAATGTTGTTTTCTTCTTCTTCTTATTCTTCTGCAAGCTCAAATGTTGCAGTCTTTTCAGCTTCCTAGATGAAAGTATTGAACCATTCCTCGGAATGCTCATCTTCTCCTTCTGCTTGGGATGTCTCAAATACCTGCTCCAATTTTTCTTTGACAGTCTTAGCTGGTTGTCTTTCCCTTGTTGTTGCTTCTTCATATGCAACATAGACTTTGGCCTGCTCTGGGATAAGTGGTAGGAATATCCCAATTCCCCCAATCATTAGAAGGCTCCTTTGATTCTCCTCTTATGTCAACTGCATCTGCTGATCCAACTCTAACTCTAAGCTCATTTTCTTTGTTAGCTCCTCTGACTGATTCAAACTCACCTCTGAGTTCATGAGACTCTCATATAGCCTCACCTGCTCATCCCTACCCACCTGGAAATATGGGATTTTTCTATTGCCCTCTTGGAAGTCTATGGAATCAACTGATCCCATCTTTGTTACCTTTCCCACCTAGAAAACTGGAAACTTACTGTTTCCCTCCTAGTAGTCTATGAGATCCTGCAACGATCTCAATCCATTGCCTACCTAGCACTGTGAAAATCCTTGGCTGTCCTCATGATAGTCTGTGAGATCCTGCAGTGATCTCAACTCCTTGCCCTCCTGGCAATTGGAAATTTCCTCTATGCCCTCCTGGTAGTTCTTGATATCTTTAGCTGATCCCATTTCATCCTCATCATCACCGAGATTTGTCCTAGTCCTTGAATTAGATATCTAAACCCTCTCTTCTATTCTATTGAGGCTTTTAGCATGGCTCAACCACCTTCTTAACAACCTATGTTGTCTTCTAGCCATAAACTCATTGATTGGCCATTTTTCTTTCGTCCTCATGGGCCATTCATATACCCATATCAACCTAGCTTTATGTTTCATCTCCAATGCCAGTTCATCCATCCTTGCATTCATTTCAACAAGTTCTTCATCTAATTAATCTTTTCTCATCATCTCTGGGTCTTTCCTTCCAGCGTATCTTTAGACTTCAGTAGCCATCTCGCTGTCTCCTATCTGCTCTCCTGGTAAACCTGCTACTTTCATTATGCACCCCTGAGTGTTCCCAACCTCTTCCACAGTCCTCTAAATGTTTCCTTGATTGTTACCCACCTGTAAACAACCATCGCAGAGTCTCCAACACTCTGTCTTCCTTTGCCTTCTCCCTCTGCATGAAATATACAAAAAAAGTTCAAGCTCCGATACCAAAACTGACGCAGACCAACCTCTGCCTCAATAGAGTCTCTGTATGACCTCCCGGTCTAAAGGATCATTCACTCTATCTCATTGATCAAAAGCGACTCTTTCGATTCCCACTGGAATCTACAATTTATCGATCCACGGGTCCTTTTTGTAGCTTGTAATCTTGCGAGTTCGTGAGTCGTGACTCCTAACTCATCATTCCCAAATCCATGATACCTGAGATCGCAAAATGGCTACAACCCCTTCTCTGTCAGCACCTTCCTCGCACGATCATCGGCTAGACTAAGCGCTAGCACTTCTCGCCTCTCGCACCTTCATGAGTTCAAAGGTCCAACCTTGGCACCTTTCTTTCCCAAACCCCCGAGAGGCGATGCTAAATTTTCTCCTCTCGTTCTCACTACTCATGACTTTGTGAGTTCCAATGTCGAACTCTTGTGTTCTTATCTCGCAAATCCCCGAGACGCGAGAGGTCAACGGGGTGTTGACTCTTTCCAAAGGGTGACGTGTGTCTGCCTATCTGTTTTCCTGGTCCCACCTTCGTGGTTCTGCCAAGGGTCCCTCATGCTTGGCTTTCGACACTTCGTGCCTTTGGCAATCGAACAGAACTTCTTCCAACTTCTGAACCCCTGAATGTGCGAAATGTGATAGGGTTCCTAATCCAACTATCCTCCTGTGATCTGGATCCAATGATTATCCTCGCTCCTCGCGATTTCACCACTCACGAATTGGAGCACCCAAGGTTTTGGTTGTCATCTGGAAAACCTCTGAGTTTGTGAGATCCTTTGATCTCTGTCACCTATCCTCCTCCAATGGACGACTGTTATTTTCTCGCGACTTCGTCACTCATGGCTTCGGGATGTTTGGGACAAAAGTCTCGACCACTTATCCTCTGATATGTGAAATGGATAAATTCTAACACATCATCAATGTGGGTCCCACAATGGAACTTCCCACCTTTTTGGATTTTTTCAGACTTGGCAACTTTGCGAATCCTAATCCTAATGCTAAGCCTTTAGCTCTTTGACCCATGAAACCCTGAATTGGTCAATGAAAGTCCAACCTCTGTGTTGGCGAGAATGCCACCTGTCCACTCTTAGATTGATGGTCCTGATCCTCTTCATGACTTCGCCACTCGCGAAGTCGAAGGGCCTCCCTTTCTGACCTCCGATGCCTGAAACCTCGATAAGGGTGATCTCACAAAATGTGTCCTTCCAATTGGACGGCTTAGATTCTCTCGCTATTTCGGGACTTCGCACCTTTTGCTGCTCTTCGTGTGTGGTTTAAACCATGTGCATCTTTTGTCAGATCTAACGATTGATGGTTGTTCGTTTGAAATCTGACGGCTTCAGATAATTTCTCTTGTGTGCTCTTCTTGTACTGCCTCCTGGATGTGAAAACCTTCAATGGTCCAGATCTTCTCGACTTAATCCGACTATAGTTGTTGCTCCTACTGGGTTTTGGCTATTTTCTTCCAACACTTGGAAGAATTTCAAATTCTCGAAGGCCTTGAACTTTTCTCCTTTTCCTGTGCAAGCTCCATGACTGGAATCCTCGCCTGTGTGTATAAAAACATTGTCCCTCCTAAGCTTCTCTCCTTGAATCCTCAAAGGATTCTTCGGCTTTTGTGCTTCTTGCAGAACCTCTGTGCACACAAGGTTTTATCCATCCTGAGATTTCTTGTAGCTTTGATCTCCAAGGAAACTCATCCTTTTTCCTTTATCCCTCATATGGATAATTCAGATGCCCTCATGGCTATCCTTCACTCAAGCAACCTCTTGCTGAGTGCTCAAGGTGTTCAACAACCCTACAAAGATCCTTCAGTGGATTCTTCCTTCAACTAAAAAACTCAAAAGAGTTCTCTTCCTGTGCCTGTCTGCACATCTACTCAATACCCACCTGGTAGAGTATCTTCTTACAGAACATCCAGCAGTTCTATTCTCTCCTGTGCACCCTGTGCACTTGCTCAATGCCCTCCTAGCAGAGCTCTCAGAATCCTTAGTGATTCTAGTTCTCCTTGAACTCACAGCAGAATTCTTCCATGCACTCCTTGCATTGGCTCAATGCCCACTTGGCAGACCTTTTACAGAACTCAAAGAGATTCTGTCTGCAATTGTGTTCCCCCTACACAACCTTGCCTCTAAGGTCTTCCTCTGAATTGTTGATTCCATTTTCTGTGCGCACCTGGCACATCTTTGTTAGACCTTGTAGAGTTCAGAAGTGAATCTATGCACTGGTATTCAGAGACTGCAGTACTCTATCACACCCTCCTGGCATGAAACCACAAAGAACTTCTCAAGCCTGAAAATTAAACAACTCTCTGCAAATTTCTAGCATACATCTATAGCATAAAAGAACACAATGAAGCATCCACATAACACAGAAAACATGCAAGAAAGTCTTCTCTGGTTTACATTAATGTAAATGCCTCTTTACAAAGCTGTTCTGAGCGTGGACTGTAACAATGTCTTGTGACGTAACTCGCACCCTCGATGGCACGGTCGCCCCACCAGGACCTTCTCTTTCTCCACGGCCTGAAGAGTCAATGCTCTTCCAACTCCCACGGGAGTTCTTTACCCACAGGAACACTACCTCGTGATTCTCGCTTGAGAAATCGGGAGATCGGACCTTGCGACTTCGCGAGTTCCGCAACCGGGAATTGGACTCTCGGATTCCGAGACCCGATACTTCTGGTCAACATTGACTCTGTCTCGGTATATCGGGACCTCGCGCTATCGCGACTCGCGACTAGCGTCTCTATGTCACCGAATTCTCAACCTCCGAGACCCGAAGTGCCGAGATGCCAATGACTTGGAAATCTCGTGACCTCGCGCCCTCGTCACTCCCGAGATCAGACTTGAGGTCTCCAACCCCCGAGATCCGATATCTCGAGACCACCTGTCACATCATCTATCCCGACGTACACCATGCAAAACGTTCCGGGACGTCGCGTTTCGCATCCTCGTGACCTCACTCTACGAGAAACAAGAATCTTCCGTCGCAGACTCCCGATACATCTGACCCAAAAATCAGGTCACGATCTTAGTGATTCTCCACGATGATTCAAGTCGTCGATTCTCTTCCTCTCAAAGAGTTTTCCCGTTCACCACCTTTGTTCTGTGAGACCTCCGCAGGGGTCGACTTCACAGCGAACCAAAGAGACTATCCCTCCTGAGCTTTTTGTCAACTCGGACTCCTTCAAGGATTCCTCAAACATGCTCCTTGTACTCGGGCTTCGATCACTCCAAAAGTGTTGAAGTCTTTTGGGTCCCATGCGTCCACGCTCGCAACGACTTCGATCACTCCAAAAGTGTTGAAGTCTTCTGGGTCCCGTGCGTCCACGCTCGCAATGGCTTCAACTTCCCCTTCTCAAAATTGCTACTGAGACTCAAATTCAACCTGCACTCACTTGCACGGCTCGAATACCTCAAATCCAAACTCTGGGCGAAAGAGAACAAAAGTTCAACTGCTTGGCCTCCTCGACGCACTCTATGCGGAGGAATTCGACTACACTCTATGCAGGAATCTCCTGGCTCAAGCAGAGAAACAATTGAAACTCTATCTCTTCATTCTCTCAGGTTTCGAACCTGGTATGCAATCACATAAGAAGAATATAAAAGATAAGCGTAGAAAGAAGCAAACATGCATAAGCACAATATCAACAACACACAGAGATCAAACACGTCCATGGGATTGAATCAAAGCTCTTCCTATTAATTCAATCTGTACATGGAGGTTTCTTCACAACTCTCTGCTCTGCTCTCTCTTCTTCTCTCAATGCTAATACTTGATGATAATACAATGATACAAGGGAGGGTGCCTATACTCCATTTTCCCTCTCGAAAGCTAAACTGTCTAATCTACAGTTAATTATTCTATCTACTTTCATTAAATTTAAGTAAATGCCTCAGCTACCTAAGGACGAGAGCTTATTTGCTCGAGGTCCGTTACATATAGAAAGTGCGCTTCATCACATCAACGTATTAATGTTTGGCGCAACCATATTACAATGTTCCAAAATTTGAATGCTGCCGTTGTCCAGCTGTTCCTTTGCCTCCATGCGCTGGCTCGCTTGATGAGTGGGCGATGCTCCTGCATCATACTCGGCTCAAAAAATTTCATGGGCTCCTGCTCATGAGCTCTTGTACAGTGTGCCCGTGTTTCTGTATTACCACCTCGGTTTCCCAACTAACATCCTCCACTGGGTGGTTCTTCCATTTTACCAGGTATTCAAAATATTGCTTTCTCCTGGTCTTCTTACCGGCTCTTTTATCCAGTATGCACTCCATCTGTGGCTTCTGTGCAACTGACAACTGCTTCTGCCACTGGACCACTGGTTCCTCAACGTTTCCATCCCCTGCATCTTCGATTTTATATGGGTATAAATCCGAAATGTTGAAAATCAGAGATATCTCGATGCCCTCGAGAAACCCAAGCTCATATGCATTCTCACCAAATTTCCTCAGGATTCGGCACGGTCCAATTTTCTTCATCTTGAGCTTGTTGTATGTTCCCCTTGGGAACCTTTCTTTCCTCAGGTGCGCCAGAACCATGTCTCCAACTTCAAACTGAATTTGCCTCTTCCTCTAGTGATCCAGGTGGATATCGGGGGCCACCCACCTTTTCCAAATGGCTCAAAACAGTTTTCTGGCCATTTTGGCAATTTAGTATTTTTAGCAGGTTTTCACTTCCGGGGCCATTTTGAGGGCCTAAATGAATTTTTTTTGAGATAGAGGTTTTCAATGATAGCTGAAGGAATGTTTGAGCCCCCAAAATGAATCTCCTCGATGATACCTTTCCAACGAGCTATCACACGCCTAAAACGGAGATCGTATGCAAAAGTTACGACCCCGGGAAGTTGATGCACCAACTTACCCAAACGGGGCCCACATGACTTTTGACGCTTCATCTCCTAGGGTTAGGTTTTTGGATGTCTAGGACTTTTGGCATTCCCATATATTGTAAAAAGGATTTTTGAGCCTCATTGTAACCATCTTCTTGCGAATGCGAGTAGCCGTCACATCTCTTCTCAGAGATAAGCTATCACCACTCTAGCGAGTCTTTCACTCTGTATTTTTACAGTCTCTGTACATTTTCTTTCATTAATATAAATCGTGTATTACTGTATCTCTGTGTTTATGGTTGCATCTCTGATATATTTCTGTTATATTATTGGATATACGCAATATCTTTGTGCATTTCTTTATTATATCTCCGCTCTCATTTCATGCCGAAAATAATCCGGATCAGTGGTATCAGAGCAGGCTGCTCTTGATCATTTTTTCAGTGCATGTCCCCGACAAGGTCCGAGTATAGCAAGTTGGGTCTCAAGATTGTCTCTCTTGAAGACAATCGCTCTCGCACACCCAAGAAACCCTCAATGGCGGAAGAAAAGAAAATTGACGGGGCATACGATCCTATCAGTCTGTTGCTTGAGCAAGCTCTCACGCGACAGAGGGACGAAATGATGGAGAATTTTTCCCACATCCTTCAACGCCTACCAATCACATCAGACACATCTTCATCAAGCAGCCACTTTGGAGGTACCTCACCTTTCAAGGTACAGGTTAATTTTGATATTCCCGTATTTGAAGGTCAAATAGATGCAGATGCCCTAGATAAATGGTTAAATATGCTAGAAGGTTATTTCTCTGTTCATAATT
>ML783485.1:80856-114339 GCA_009831015.1 Picea engelmannii | reverse complement strand
CCATGGTCTACCCAACAGTATGTGACATACATCCATGGGAATGACGTCACACAAAATCTCGTCATGATAATTCCCAATTTTAAATTTAACTAAGCACTGTTTAGTGACACTTACCCGGTGTCCTTTTTGTAGCCACGAGACCTTATATGGACTCGGGTGGTTAGTTGTTTCCAGCTCCAGCTTTTCTACCATCTCAGCCGCAACGAGATTATCAGTGCTCCCACTGTCGATGATGACTTTGCATTTTCTGTCCCTGGCTGTGCAGGCCGTCCTGAACAGTCTGCTCCTTTGTACTGAGTTGTCCACCTCTTTCTCAGGTGTCAAAAGGATCTTATGTGTCCCAAGCGATATTCCGTTGTCAGCATATTCTGACTCAACATCGTTTCTCTGCACCTCAGTGATGTGAATTCTTCCTCCGTCCATTTTCCTCTCTGGACAGTCCATGGCTTTATGACCGTCTTTACCACATGTGAAACATGTGATAATTCCTCCTCTGCCTCTTCCTCTACCTCGGGTACGAGGAAAAGTGTTGGCATCAGCGTAGTCTCCCTGCTGATCCGGTCGCTGCCTCCTTGGCTCAGTATTTTGCTGCCTCTGCTGTGAGGTATCACCTCTCTCAGCTTTACCCTGAGGTCCCTTCCAATCCTCCTTAGGATTTTGGAAGTCTTTTGTGGCAACTACCTTGCCTCTAGGCTGGCTACGGCCTCGGCCTCGCTGACCCTACTTGCGGCTCAGATTTTCTTCGGCCTTCAGAGCCATCTGGTACGCATCCTCAACAGTGCGGATAGTCAGCATGCTCAGCTCATCCTGAATGTCATACCTGAGACCATTCAGATATCTTGCCACTTTTTCGTCATCACTCTCCCGATGACCAGCTCGAATGTTGAGCCTGTAGAATTCTTCGGTGTACTCTTTCACCGTCATCAGCTTCTGCCTCAGGTTCTGCATGCGCCTGAACAGAGTGATCTGGTAATCCCTCGGAATGAATTTCGCCTTTAACTTGGCGATCATCCGATCCCAGCTTTTGATGTTCTGTTTGCCTTTGGAACGCCTGTCCGCCTGCAGCTCGTCCCACCATAAGGCTACGTGTCCCTTCAGCTTGGTGACAGCATGTCTTACTTTCTTATCCTCTTTGATATCCTCATAATCGAAGTAGGTGTCGAGTGCTCGGATCCAATCCAACAACTCCTCAGCATTTAGACTTCCCTCATAGATGGGAATGTCCATCTTCATCTTCGAGCTCATCCTCGAAATGGCTTTGATCAACCTCTCTGTCGAGGCATCTTCTGCTGAGATCTCTTCAGCATCGTGTCCAGCTTCCTCCTCAATCTCAGGATCACTGAACTCTCCTGCGTTGGATCCATGCCTTTGGGTGGTCTCCATATCTTCGAGTCTCTCCCTAAGATCTCATATCTGACGCTCCATCTCAGCATTACCTGCTGGCCTACCCCTTCTTCGGGCATCCCTGTCTTCCCGATTAGGTGATGGCCTCTCTCTTCTTGGCGGCATTATGAAATATGCTTCCCTCTGCTACCTGAACAAAGAGAACTTCACTACCCTTTCCGAGATCTGATACCACTCTGACGCAAGTCATGAGTATCATAGTATTTTCCTTTCTCCTTCCCTTCTCTCGCCTGCAATATACAGACAAGACTTCAGGGCTCTGATACCACTCTGATGCAACCCGCACCCTCGACGGCACGGTCGCCCCACCAGGACCTTCTCTTTCTCCACGGCTCGAAGATTCAATGCTCTTCCAACTCCCACGGGAGTTCTTTACCCACAGGAACACTACCTCGTGATTCTCCCTTGAGAAATTGGGAGATTGGACCTCGCGACTTCGCGAGTTCCACAACCGGGAATTGGACTCTCAGATTCTGAGACTCGATACTTCTGGTCAACGTTGACTCTGTCTCGGTATATCGGGACCTCGCGCTATCGCGACTCGTGACTAGCGTCTCTATGTCACCGAATTCTCAACCTCCGAGACCCGAAGTGTCGAGATGCCGATGACTTGGAAATCTCGCGACCTCGCGCCCTCATCACTCCCGAGATCAGACTTGAGGTCTCCAACCCCCGAGATCCGATATCCCGAGACCACCTGTCACATCATCTATCCCGACGTACACCATGCAAAACATTCTGGGACGTCGCGTTTCGCATCCTCGTGACCTCACTCTACGAGAAACAAGAATCTTCCATCGCGAACTCCCGATACATTTGACCAACAAATCAGGTCGCGATCTTAGTGATTCTCCACAATGATTCAAGTCGTCGATTCTCTTCCTCTCGAAGAGTTTTCCCATTCACCACCTTTGTTCTGTGAGACCTCCGCAGGGGTCGACTTCACAGCGAACCAAAGAGACTATCCCTCCTGAGATTTTTGTCAACTCGGACACCTTCAAGGATTCCTCGAACACGCTCCTTGTACTCGGGCTTCGATCACTCCAAAAGTGTTGAAGTCTTCTGGGTCCCGTGCGTCCACGCTCGCAACGGCTTCGATCACTCCAAAAGTGTTGAAGTCTTCTGGGTCCCGTGCGTCCACGCTCGCAACGGCTTCAACTTCCCCTTCTCAGAATTGCTACTGAGACTCAAATTCAACCTGCACTCACCTGCACAGCTCGAATACCTCAAATCCAAACTCTGGGCGAAAGAGAACAAAAGTTCAACTGCTTGGCCTCCTCGACGCACTCTATGCGGAGGAATTCGACTACACTCTATGCAGGAATCTCCTGGCTCAAGCAGAGAAACAATTGAAACTCTATCTCCTTATTCTCTCAGGTTTCGAACCTGGTATGCAATCACATAAGAAGCATATAAAAGATAAGCGTAGAAAGAAGAAAACATGCATAAGCACAATATCAACAACACACAGAGATCAAACACGTCCATGGGATTGAATCAAAGCTCTTCCTATTAATTCAATCTATACATGGAGGTTTCTTCACAACTCTCTGCTCTGCTCTCTCTTCTTCTCTCAATGCTAATGCTTGATGATAATACAATGATACAAGGGAGGGTGCCTATACTCCGTTTTCCCTCTCGAAAGCTAAACTGTCTAATCTACAGTTAATTATTCTATCTACTTTCATTAAATTTAAGTAAATGCCTCAGCTACCTAAGGACAAGAGCTTATCTGCTCGAGGTCCGTTACATATAGAAAGTGCGCTTCATCACATCAACGTATTAATGTTTGGCGCAGCCATATTACAATGTTCCAAAATTTGAATGCTGGCGTTGTCCAGCTGTTCCTTTGCCTCCACGCGCTGGCTCACTTGATGAGTGGGCGATGCTCCTGCATCATCTTGGCTCATTTTATTATGTTCTCTACTCGCAGAATCTCTACCATGAGATACAATTACAACTCCTTAAAATGAGATCAAAATCGATCTTTTACATGAGGGGGCTCCTCGATCTCTTCCCTCCAATCTACCTACCCTATTCAATTACATTGAATGGGTTGTCTAGTCCACAAATCGGATCTAGATATCATCCTTCAAACATTAAAGGCCTATCTATATATAGCCTATGCACATAGCACGGCCCCATGGCTCAACATCCTAAACATTAAATTACATTCAAATTAAAAATGGAAGATGAGGGTTGTGCCTCTCTTCAACTTTGAATGCATTCACTGACATGGCTGGCTAACTGGCTCGCTGAAGTGGAGAGATGCTCTTGCATCAAATTAATTCCTCATATAATTCATTTATTATAGATTATGGCACATCACATCATATGATAGTGAAAAAGGAAGTTTTTACTTGCGTCCATGGTCACAACCCCCTATTCTCATGCAGGATCATACTCCAATGGAAGTATCCAGAGAGGGAAGAGTGGAACTCCATAATGGAAGTTTTGAAAATATTTTACATATTACAAATATTTCTATGAATCTACACTGAGTTCATCAGATCACTTAAAAAGGTAAAAGGGTTGAATTTACATCAGATTCATTTTTTGTACTTGACATGCATGACAATTCCATTATTGCAATTAGTGAGGTGGATCACAAGTCAAGGTTGTATAAATTCACTAAGTTTTTCGACGATGAATCTTATTTTCAATTTACACATAAGGAGAGTACTTTTCATACACCTCTATTGCAAAATGCATATACTCTTGTGCTTCCATCAGGTCAAAAGTTACAAACATCAAAGATGATTCCATACACTCATATTCTATACATGGAAATGAGAAGGTATTACATCTAGATAAAGAGCCAATATTGAAGCTTCAGAAGATGCCCAAGAGGCCACAATTCACATTTCAGGAAAGATGTGTTCTTGTAGGTAATCCTTTGGATTCAAGGAGGACTCAATATCAACATGACGATCCCTCTCATGTACTTTCAACTTATGAACCTGTGATGCCCATGCATTGTTATATGGTTCAATCTATTGATCTACATACCTACAATAAGACTGTGGGAAATCCATTATGGCAATCATCCATGCATAAGGAGTATGACCCACTCCTAGAGAATCAAACTTGGGATATGGTTCCACTTCCACCAGAAAGGAATTTTTTCAGGTGCAGATGGGTCCACAAGATCAAGAGGTACAATGCCAGACAGGTTTCCAAATGACTTCATCATATCCATAAAAATTTCTACATATTCATGAAGACTTTAAGTGAGAAAAAGTTTCAGACTTTGCGGGATCATCTTGGAGTAAAGAAGATAATTCTCTAGTAGCTTCCTTTTCTTCTCTTGATTGATTGTCTTTTGAGGGGGGGGGTTTGTTCCCCTGTGGTTTTCCCTCTTTCCTCATTTTTATTCAGTGTTCATTAGTTGCATTATACATGAGTCCCTAATATGGCCTAGTATCCAGGACTCATTTTTTACTCCATAGTGATTTTCAGGTGGCTTGTTGCATAAATTTATATTTTTGACACACTAGTTCAACGAGAGTTAACTGACTAATTACATTTTATACTTTATATTTAGACCATAACTATTATGCATCCATGCATTCCTAAGGAAAGCAATTTGTTTTATTTATTTTCTTAATTATGGAATTTTTTGTCTTATATATGAGTGTATTTGACTCATTCATTGATCAACTCATTGGAGTAGTGTGAATATATTTTTTCATTCTTCCATATTGAATCTATCATCCTTTCTTGATAAGCTTTGTTTGTACTTCCTTTAGCTAGATCTCATTTGTATGTTTCGATGCAAAATTGATAGGGATGAGGTACCATCACACTAACTACAATAAGTTCTTTTCCTTGAACTTCTACCAACCATATTCTATCAAACAAAAGGCAGGAAAAATCAAATATAAAAACTACAATTTTTTCTTACAAAATAAGATTAATAGAAGCACCAATGCTCTATAAATTAATAGAAGCACCGATTCTCTATAAATTAATATAAGCATCAGTTCTATATTAATTAATAGAAGAACCAATACTTTATAAATTAATAGAATAACGATTATTAAAAACACCAAGGAATCATTTTTTGGAGAACAAGAGTGCTTTTTTATTGGGAAGAGAAACGGTGCACACGTTCAACTTAGGAGCACCATTTTTGTTCGAATGAACATGCACACCAATGAGATATTCATGTATAGTTTGTATTATGAACTACAAAAGTGTTTTTTAAAGAGAACTGATATTGACAAGGTTTGGGATCCAATGTAGTGAGTGCTCCTATTACAATAGATACTAAATGACCCATATAAAAGTAAATAAACTGTATAAAAATCTATTTATTAGAACAAAAATATAATTTTGAGGTATAGAGAGGAAAATCAAGAGAAACAACTTGTGAAATATAGAGAAAAATATTAGGGTTGTTATATTTTGTAAGAGCACCGATGTGCATGATCAACTTAGGAGCATTGGTGCACATGGTCAACTTAGGTGCACTGGTGAAAATGGTCGAATTAGATGCACCACTGTTAAAAACTCCACGAAAACCTATGCACGCCTTCCTTTGATAATCACCTCAATTATAAACATATAAGGGATAAATGTTTCATGGGGGTTTCAGAAAAACCTCTGCTAGAAGGTGTTCTCCTTTGAGTAAAAAACTATAGAAGAGAACATAAGGAACGATAAGTAATTGTATGCGAAAAGTAAAGGAATAGTGACATTCGAGAAGTCTTGGAATGACAATAAGAAGGAAAAATGGGACAAATGATGAGAGGTTTCAAACCTCTTACATATTTTAGTAGAAACCCTAATGTATACCAAAAAATTTAGGTGGCTTGGAGTAAGTCAAATATGGAAACATATTCTAGAAAAAATACATAAACCACCAATCAAATGTTGGGGATGTAAAGGAGAGAATTTGTATAAAGATTTCACTCATAAAGAAGAAAAAATGAGGATTGTTTACAACCTTGAGTAAGACACTATAGTTGAATATGTTGGAAGAAATATTATGAGGATACATGTAGCCTTGGAATATAGATAGGAAAAACATTGGTGGAAGGTAATATTACCAATTAGCCTTTTGTTATTTTAATTGATTCAGGAGAAGGGATAGATACATTGATTCTAAATTAGTCGATAAATTTCATTTGAAAAAATATAGTATTGAAAAATCATGTTTGGTTCAGGTAGCCACTAGAATCAAAAGAACGATCAATGAGGTTGACATAAGCTATCCAGTAGACCTAAAGAGAATAAATATAATTGACCATATAAATATAATTTCATTGTAATCTTATGATATCTTAATCATAATGGATTGGTTGGACAAGAATGTTGTTGTTGTAGAATTCCATAATAAGACATTTACATGTATTGATGAAGAAGGAAAATAGATCTTGGTGAAATGGATTCCAAGGCCCATTTATATAAGAGATATTTCATCCTTACAACTAAAAATATTGTTTAGAAAAGGATGACAATTATTTGTATCCCATGTGGAAGAAACAACCAAGAATAAGAGTCCAAATCTTGAGTATTTTGTAGTTCTAGAAGAAATTGAGGATGTATTTAGAGAGATTTTGGGTTTTTCACCCAAGAGAGACATATACTTATCTATTTATTTAATTATTGGAGCTACCCTAGTATAAAAAAAATTCTTACAGAATGAGCACACTAGAGTTGAAAGAATTACAAATGCATCTTGAAGAACTCTTGAAGATTCAAGGGGTATAGACACCCAAGTGTCTCACCTTGGGGAGTACCAATTAATTTTTTCAAGAAGAAGGATGGTCACTTGAGGCCATGCATTGATATTAGGTAGATAAATAAAGCCACAATGAGGAACAAATAACCTCTTCCAAAGATTCATGATCTCTTCGACCAACTAAAAGAATAAAATATATTTTCCAAGATAGATTTGAGATCTGGTTACCATCATGTGAGAATTAGAGATGAATATGTTAGAAAGAAATCTTTTAGAACTATATATGGTATTATGAATTTGTGGTAGTTCCATTCGGATTGACAAATGCATTATCTTCCTTTATGTGTTTGATGAATGGTATTTTCAAAAATTACTTGGAAAAGTTTTTCATAGTATTTTTGGATGGCATACTTATATATTCTAAGTCAGAGGAAGATCATGAGAAACACTTAAGGATGGTGCTAGAGATATTAAGGGAGGATCAACTATATGCCAAGTTGAGAAATGTTCATTTCACCAAAAGTAGATCCATTATGTGGGTCATATCATTTCAAAGGTAGGAATAATAGTGGATCCAGAGAAGATTGAATCCATTAAAGGATGGATAGCACCAAGAAATGTTAATGAGGTCAAATCATTCATAAGACTTGCAAGTTATTACAAGATATTTATTAAAGGATTTTCAAATATTGCACACACAATCAGTTATGTGCAAAAGAAGGTTGTGAAAATCAAGTGGACCTCTCAATGTGAAAATATTTTTCAACATTCGAAGGAATTAGTTATAAGTGGACCAATTCTAAAAATTGATGATGCAAATGAGGATTTTGTTCTGTGTATTGATGCATGCAAGGAAGGACTTGGTGAAGTACTTATACAAAATGGGCATGTGGTGTGTTATGAGTCAAGGAAATTTAAAGAGAATGAGAGGAATTATTCCACACATGATTTAAAGATGGCATCCATAGTTCATTTTTTAAAGATATGGAGGCATTATCTCATGGGAAATTTATTTTAGCTAAGAAAAAACTGTAGTGGTCTAAAATATTTGTTTGAACAACCAAAATTAAATGTCAAACAAGTTAGATGATTGGAATTTCTGAGTGAATATGACTTTGATATAAAGAATATTAAAGGTAAAGAGAACAAAGTGGTAATGCACTCAATAGGAGGGTGCATGATATGTATGATACAACCATAAGAATGTACATGACAAATTTAGAAATAAAAAATTTAGAGGCTATTAAATCATATCAACATTATTTGAAATTCAAAGCAAGCATACAACAAGGTAATTTACAAAATAAAAATAAATATTATTAGCTGAAAGAGGATGAGTTCCAATTGTATAGGAATAGATTTAATGTTCCAAATATTAAAAAATTAAGAAATTCAGTGTTAGAAGAAATGCATAATGTTTGTTATGTTGGACATCTAGGATATCAAGAGACAATTGCAACCATAATGAGCCAAAAAAAATTTCCATGAATGAAAAATATGTGGTTGAGTATATAGGAAGATGCATGGAGTGTCAAAAGGTAAATGTTGAGCACATACATCTAGATGGATTGCTACAACCATTTCCTATTCCTGAGTGGAAATGGGAAGTTGTTTCAATATATTGTATTACCAAGCTACCAAGAAAAATGAAGCATTGTGATTCCAACACAATAGTGGTTGATAATGTAGTATTCCAAATATAGAATAATATGCAGAATAGAAATATTTTAGCTAGAAATGGAAGAACAACAATGATATAAACAAAACAATACCAGAATAATACCCAAATAATACCAGAAAGAGAAACTTGATTAATGATAGAAATTTTCACTTTCATCTTCGAGGGGGAAACCTCAAGTAGAGAAGAGATCTATTACAATAATATCCAAGAAAAAAAATTCCATACCCTCTACTATTATTTATACTAAATCTATTTATCCAAAAGAATAATCTAGAGGAAGATCCTTCTAGAAGCAGAATCTTCTATTAGGTCTTATTACAATTGACATATTCCTTCTTATTTCTAGGCCTTATTAATATTGACCTTTATTACATGAAAATATATTATTCTACCCACTTGAGGGGTTAGGTAGGTCAGGTATCTAACATGCCCTCCCCCTTAAAATCAACCTTGTCCTCAAGGATTGAGATGAGGAAATTGTTGTAGAATGTTAGTTGGCTCCCAGGTTGCATCTATGGGAGTTGTATCTTTCCACTAGAATAACACTTCCTTGATGGTGCGCTAATGAAGATGATGCTCATGCTGGTCCAAAAATTCTTGTGGATGCAACCATATGGATACTTCTTCATCCAACTCGGGAAGGACGGTTTGAGTTTGGCACTGAGTTCCAATCACCTTCTTTAAGTAGGAGACATGAAAAGCAATATGGATCTTAGAAGAAATAGGAAAATACAACTGATAGGCCACTTGGCCCAAGCTCTTGAGAACTCTATAAGGACCATAAAATTTGGGCACTAGTTTCTAACAATGTTCAACCTTGAGTGGAGTTTGTTTATAAGGTTGGATTTAAAGAAATACCTAGTCTCCTTCAACAAATTGACTTTTTGAGAGACCTTGATCGACTTCTTGCTTCATGTGATTCCCAACCATGACCAAATTCTCTTTGAGGGTACAAAGAATAGCTTCTCAAACTATAAGTGTTTCGTCAACTGCCTGAACCTTCGAGACACTTCAAATGTAGGAGAGAACAAAAGGTGGCTTTTGTCCATATGCTTCTTCAAAAGGAGTCATGCGAGTAGTTATATGGTAAGAATTTTTGTACCACCATTCAACTAATGGTAACAATTGAGCGCATTGATTTTTCCTTTCAGAGGAAAAACACCCCAAATAAGTCTCCAAACACTTGTTGACAACTTTAGTTTGACCATCAGTCTAGGGATGATAGGTGGTGTTGAGATGCAATTGGGTGCCATGATTGAACAATTCTTGCCAAAAATTGCTGGTAAAAGTGGGATCTTGATCAGAAACAATAGAATGAGGTATGACATGAATATTCAAGATATGATCCATGAAAAGTTGAGCGAAATTGAATGCAGTAAATGAATGTTGAAGAGCACATAAATGAGCATACTTGGAAAGAGGATCAACTACCACCATGATGACTAACTTATTCCATGATTTAGGTAATCCCACAATGAAATCCACAGAGATGTCTCTCCAAATAGTGGGTGGAATCATAAGTGGTTGGAGTGTGCTAGAGGATTTAATTGTTTCACCCTTGTTACGTTGACAAAAATCACATTCTACCACAAAAGTGCGAACGTCTTTTTTCATACCATCCCAACAAAAAAAAAAAAATGGTTTACCTATCATAGGTTTTGGTAAACCCTGAGTGCTCAACTATGGGAGTAGCATGAAGCTCATAAATCACCATGGAATTAAGTTGTGACTTTTTTCTAAAATACAAATGGACTTTGTAATGAATATCATCATTGTGCCAAGAGTATCGTGGGGAAACTAGAGAATTGCCTTTCAATTCTTGGATTAGATGTGAAATTTTATGATCTTGTAGCCATTCCTAGTGAACAACTTGGATCCAATATAGTAAAATTAAGGATAGGGAGAACATGGACCCCCTCATCTTCATATTTTTGATAAAGAGTGCCAACAACCACATTTTATTTACCTTTATTGTAAATGATATCATAATCATATCCAAAGAGCTTAGTTACCCATTTTTGTTGCCCTAGAGAGGAAGGTCGGTGCTCTAGAAAATAATTGAGGCTTTGATGATCTGTCTTAATTTGGAAGTGTTTCACCAAGATATAAGAGTGCTAGAGATCCATTGCATGCAACATAGCCAACATTTCATTTTCATAGATTGATTGGCCCAAATAGTGTTCTGATAATTTTTTGCTGGTAAAGGCCAAAGGTATACCCTATTACATAAGGGTTTGATGATCTGTCTTAATTTGGAAGTGTTTCACCAAGATATAAGAGTGCTAGAGATCCATTGCATGCAACATATCCAACATTTCATTTTCATAGATTGATTGGCCCAAATAGTGTTCTGATAATTTTTTGCTGGTAAAGGCATCACATTCTACGAAAAAGGTCTTTGTGAAATCAGGAAGGGCCAAGAACGGAGTAGTGCACATAGCCACCTTCAATTCTTGAAAGGCCAGATCAACTACATGAGTAGAAGTTAAAGAATTATTTTTAATTAGAGTAGTGAGAGGTGATGCAATATTTCCATAATCCTGAAAAACTTGTGATAATATCCTGCTAAACCTAGAAAAATACGCAAGATTTTGATAGTCTTGGGGTGAGGACAATCCTGCATTTCTTCAATCTTCTTAGGATCCACCTGGACACTAGCCTTGTCAAAAATATAACCCAAGTGCTCGACTTCTGAGGTGCCAAAAGAAAATTTAGAGTGTTTGAGGAAAAGTTGATGCTGAGAGAGTAAATCTCTCTAGATTTAATACATCGAAATATGTATCTACCCTGAAAAAAAATTAACCCACAATTTTTTTCCAAGGAAAATGCTCTGATACAACTTGTAGTATTCCAGATATAGAATAATATTCATAATATAAATATTTTAGCTATAAATGGAAGAACAACAATGATATAACCAGAACAATACCAAAATAATACCAGAATAACACCAGAAATAACACCTTGATTAATGATAACAATGTTTACGTGCCTCTACAAGGGGAAACCTCCAGCAGAGCATAACTCTATTACAATAATATCAAAGAGAAAACTTTGCATACCCTCTACTCTTATTTATACTAAATATATCTATCCAAAAGAACAATCTAGAGGAAGATCCTTCTAGAAGTGAAAGCTTCTATTAGGTATTCTTACAATTGACTTGTTCCTCCTTATTGATAGGCCTTATTAATATTGACCTTTATTACATGGAAATATATTATTCTACCCACATGAGGGGTTAGGTAGGTTAGGTCTCGAACATATAATCTCACAAAGGCTACCCATTTTATCCCAATAAATTTGACATATACGGTAGCCAAAATTGCATGAATTTACATGAAATAAATTTTTAGACTACATGGAGTGCCTAAGGAAATTGTGTCATATCAGGATTCCAAATTTAATTCAAAATTTTGGAAAATATTATTTAAATCATTTGGAAAAAATTTAAATTTTAGTATGTGTTAGCAACAATTTTGGTATCGAGGCTCAAAGGTACACAGGTCTGCAGGATGGCCTGGGAAGCGCCCAAGCACAACACGGAGGAACCCCTTTTAGTTACAATACGAGTGAATGGGAGAAGTTTTTTTGAAGGTCACCGATATCCACATATAAAGTTGATCAATGGTCGTCAGGATTTCGGGGCTACCAAGTTTCCCCGGGGTTAATGCGGGAGATAGCTCCAATAATTCAAGACAAATCTGGGTCATCCGATCCAACTGGGATAGGTGGATTCCAGTCGATGTATCGGGGATCGGAGTTTCGGTAAACAAGGAGCCTCCCATTCATTGCAGTTGAGATCATCGATCAGTTAAATGCCAAAAGAACCTTTGAATCCAAGCCCATGGTCCTAGCACTAAGTCACTTCAAGCGAGCCTGTGAACGAGGGCGGCTCCCTTTTAAAGATCGAATGCCCCCTCATCCATTGATCCTAAGGATGCATGGCACAATATCCAGCTGCATCGGTGTTTCGACATTCTAGAGTTCGTATGGTGAAGGTTTTATGTCTTTGAACATCACGAAACCCCGAACCCCGACAGTGCCGAAAGTGCCAAAAATGGGGCCCAGGACATCACGAAGCATTTTTAGCCATCCATATAAAGGGAACACCTAGCAGCAAACTGATCCATCTTGGCGTTTCGCCCATCACAACTCCAAGGAGAAAAAATTAGCTCTGTTATGTTTCGATGCACGAGATGTCGAGAGAGTCCTGGACCCAGGCCCACAGCAGCGTCGAGTGAGTTCAAGACCGTTAGATCTCAGAGGGATGCATGGCACCAGATTGAGTCGTCTCATCATTTCTCTCATCGTGATTTCAAATTGCAGGAATAGCTCCTTCCCATTCGCGAATTCCGAAAGCGCATTGGAAATAAGCACATGGTCACAGCCCATGGTCACTTGGGGAGAGGAAGGAGCTGCATAAAGAAGGCCAAAGGTGCCAAGTTCAGTTACAGAGGGGATCATCGTGATCTCCAGGCACCATTGTACCTAATCCCAATACTGTTTCTAGCATTGAAGTATATGCAGGCAAGAGCAGGTGGTTGAAGCCTCCTTTCATTCATTAAGTGAGGGGAATGGAGGGTCTGGTGAGCTGCCTGTTCGAAGAGGTCCTGTGCATCAATTTTCTCAAAGAAGCCATGCTGAAGTCCTCAACTCGAAAGAGAAGTCTGTGCACGCTAGTCGAGCACTTAATGGCTCAGCTACCCTCCTTACAGGAGCGATGCGTAGTTAAGGTGACACTTAAAGAAAGATATCGGTACGAGTTTGACCGAAGGGACACCAAGCCTTGGGTGACTGGGCATGCCTCTATGAGGTGAATTTTCCTGAGTATATAGACTCAGTATTTGTATTTTGTAAGCATCGATGGTTGAGCAAAGCTCCCGATTGTAAAGTTTGATGAAGCGCCGATCGCTCTAGTTAATGTAGAAGGTATTTGAGATTTCTTACTTTATGGATGTCAGCTTCCCTTCCATTTCTTTGTTTACTGTGTTAGGAAAACTCGAAATTGGAGGATCCAGTTGAGCTGTGGCTATTATAGGATGATGTAGGCTGGATTGCTGTAATAGTCACATTGTTTCTAACCGGTCCTTGTGATGTTCTCAACACTGAAACGACTTGGAATTGAAGGATTCAGTCGAGTCACCCCTCAGCTCTTTGAAGCTCTGGACCAAGAGGATCTTGGCTTCTGATTTTTTCTTCTTCAAGATTTTGAAGGCTTGCTTCCCGGGGCAGTCTTTCTCACCCGTCTCACAAGTCTTCTATCTACCACCCTTTAATCAACTTACTGACAGAAGTTGGATCAAGACCTCCCTTGCTTTCTACATACTAGGCCCAGTTTCCTGAGTTAAAGCTATATTATCTTGAGTCTTCACCCATTTTATCACCCCATTAAACAAATCACGACATAAAAATGATGGGCATTGGGCTCTTCTCCTGCAAGAAATCCAGGAGTGACTTCTGACACTAACATTTCTGGCGGCGTTTCTAGGGACGAAGTTGAATATTTTCCCCGGGATTGAACGACAACGATCAACTGATTCTAAAGGTGCATCAGATATCAGAATTATCAAGATTGTTGTTGTGCACCTGGCGAATCCATTGTGACGACTCCACAGGGGTGAACTTGCTCTATTAATTGTGTCTTTCAGAGGTAGACACATGCGGTCTCATCCAAAACTGCCTCTAGCTACGCCTAAAACAGATCCAGAAGTGGTGCTTAGAAAGGGAAAGGCCTCTGAAGAAGAAGAATCCACCACCGAACCAGGTAATCCACCATATCCTCCTGTGGGAACTCCTTTTTGTCCTCCTCAGTCTCTTGGCAGGCGTATTTCTAAAGTTTCTCGTTTCCTAAATTTCGGGAGTGTTCCTGTTGAGTTTTCGTCTCCTGGTTTGGGACCAGAGGGACAAGACCTTGTCACTCCCCTCTACCCTGAAGCTATACCTTGGCATAGATTCGAGACCACAGAAGATTTCCCCACCCCTATATTTACTACTCCTGTGCAAAGAGAAGCACCTGCTGACTTGAACTCGTTAGCCTTCTCCTTAAATCCCCTCTTGTTTCCCACTCCACTTCGGAACTCATTCCCAGTAGACCCTTCACAAACTCATTCTACTCCCAGTCCTCCTCTACCTAATATTCCTATGGCTGGTGCTAATCCCCCTCTGAATAGAATGGACACCATAGTCACTGCCAGATATGATCCCTTAGTTCTTCCCCATCCTATGAATCCTCTCCCTGCTGGATATTACTTGAAATACATGCCCAAGTTCACTGGGGAAGGAGACATAACTATCGAAGAGAGCCTGGCTGCTTTCTACAGTTATGAAGACAACCTCAACATTGAAAATGAAGATGTCTAGATGAGAGTCTTTTTCTAGAGCCTGGATGGCGAGGTGAGGAAATGGTTCAGAGGATTGGCCCCCGGATCTATTGCTGGGATCGAAGCCCTGAATAATTCTTTCCTGAGGCAGTGGGGTGATAGGAAAGATTTCATGTACTACATGACAGAGTTCAGGTCTTTGAAGAAGATGGAAGGAGAGTATGTCTCTGACTTCTCCAAAAGATTTAATAAGATGTATAATAAAATCCCCGCTGAAATAAAACCCTCATAAGCCTCAGCCAAAATTTCTTATGCTAGTGCGTTTGGCCCTAATTTTTGTCTTTTGTTGAGAGAAAGAAGAGTCGCCTCCTTATCTCAAATGCAAGACGCGGCCATAGAGGTGGAATCCAATGTTTTAGTAGCCGATAGACTGAGAAGCAAGACCGACTCAGACAAGAGGAGGGGAAGGTCGGAAGCCTCAACTTCTGGCCCATCGGTCCCCCACCCTCAAGTGGATGAATTGACCAGGATGGTGAAGTGTCTTTCCGCAGAGATGGAGCAAGACCAACTCAGACAAGAGGAGGGGAAGGTCGGAAGCCTCAACTTCTAGCCCATCGGTTCCCCACCCTCAAGTGGATGAATTGACCAGGATGGTGAGGTCTCTTTCCCCAGAGATGGAAGGGTGGAAAACATAAAAAGGTCCCAAAAATGATGAAAAGGGAGGAGGTTTCAGAAGCACCAACAATATTGCTTCCCCAACTATGCCAAGAGAGAGGGGAAGAGACAGAGAAGACTAGAAGATTCAGGCCCCTTTTCAAAATAATTTTGTGGCTGAAGGGGAAGAAGGGGAAACATATAGGCTTGATCCTGAAGTCCATTGCTTTGGAGACGCTCCTCCTTTTCCTCATCTCACTCAATTAGCATACGCAAAGTCTCTCATGGACAGTCAGCTAAATGAACTGAGAAAAGGAGACATGGCTAGTGGTGGCCAAGGCAGGTATGATATGCGTTCCAAGAAAAGGACAGTAGCGCCTGATGTTCCTGAGCGGTCCACTAGAACAGAGAAGCCTGCTAATGAAGTAGTAGACAACCACAGAGGTAAGAAGACCCAACCCCTCTCTCCCATTATCCAGAGTCATGCTCCTGAAATAAGAGAAATCCCAAAGCTCTCATCTTCTTTTAATTTCGAGCATGAGATTCAAAAGATTATAATCCTAGTGCCCCTGACCGAGCTAATTAAACATGAAGAATTCAAAACACACTTCTCTGAGATATTACAGTCTAAATCCTCATGCCTTCCCACAGACTCCATCAACTTGCAAGATGAAAAACCTGCAGTCATTCTAGGCCCTATGGTAGAATATAGAGATGAATCATCCCCCCCTTTCTACACATCCCTGAACATACATGACAAGGTACTGCATAGCTACTTGATGGATTCGAGGGCTTCTCATAACCTCATACCTAAAACTATCATGGAAGAGTTAGGACTAGAAGTCACCCGATCCTATCATGACCTCTATTCATTTGACTCTAGGAAATTTCAGTGTCTGGGAGTTATCAAAGACTTGGTTGTGAACTTGTTTCAGTTTCCCATGAAAAGTGTGGTCATGGATATTGTAGTGGTCGATGTCCCCCCCCAAGTTCAGTATGTTGTTATCAAGATCTTGGATAAAAAGACTTGGGGGAACTTTGCAGATGGACATCACATACGCTACTATCCCATTGTTTGGAGGAGAGCATAGAAGATTATACAGGGAAGCCCAGTTGGCCTATATAATCAGCGATGATGCCAACCCTACCAACCATCCCATTTTTTCCCTGGACATTGATTTAGGTTCTAGCGTGCTTCAAATCACCCATGCTCCTGAACCTCCTCTTAAACTTAGAAAGCAGCCCACCATTTCCCCTAAATTTCCTCCCTCCATCACCCCTGTCTGGAAAATGTTTTTTGATGGAGCCTCTTCCAGGGAAGGCACTAGAGCTGGGGTGGTCTTTGTGTCACCTGCTCAAGAAATTGTATCTCTGTCATACAAATTAGAAGTTGAAGTTACCAACAATGTGGCAGAGTATGAGGCTCTTGTTCTGGGATTAAGAGTTGTGAGGGAAATGGGAATTCAGGAAGTAGCAGTGTTCGGTGATGCAGAGTTGGTGGTCCAACAGATCAAAAACGCTTATCAGGCTAAGCATCCTCGACTTAGAAGCTACAAAAATGAGGTGTGGGACCTAGTTGACAGTTTCTTCTCAGCATTTAACATTTCTTTCATCCCAAGAGAGGAGAACATAATGGCAGATTCCTTGGCTACATCAGCAAGTAATTTCAAAGTACCCTTGCCGCCTAAATTCAGATATGATGTGGAGGTGAAATACAGGCCCTCCATATCTGACAATGTCAAACATTGGAAGGTATTCGAGGATGATCTCGAGATCAAGAAGTTCTTGGATACTGTCGAAGATTTTTCATAAATGCAAATCGACCAAGACTCTGTCTCTGAAGAAAAGTTTGGTGGGGGAAGTTTTCTGGATAAGATTGCAAAGTGTAACATTGTGCAGCTGCCCAGTAATCATATTCCAAGAGGAATGGTTCCTTTGGAAAGGATTTTTGATAGAAATGATGTGTCGATAAAAGGAGAAACCTCGAAGGATGACACTGTTACTATTCAGTGAAACATTGGGACTGAGAGTGAGCCCAAGTTTGTCAAATTGTCAAGAAGACTGACAAAGGAGTAGAGGTCTGAATACATTGGACTTTTGAGGGAATTTGTCGATGTTTTCGCCTGGTCCTATGAAGACCTCAAGACCTATGACACCTCTGTCATTGAGCATAAAATCCCATTAAAAGAGGAGGCAAAGCCATTTAGGCAGAAGTTGAGACAGATCAATCCTATGATTCTTCCTATCATGGAGAGGGAAGTGAAGAAGTTGCTTCAAGCTCAGATCATTGTACCGTTGAGATACTCAGAGTGGGTGGCCAACCTAGTGCTAGTAAGGAAAAAGAATGGAGAGATCTGGCTCTGTGTAGACTTCAGAAACCTGAACAAGATCTCATGAAAGGATAACTACCCCTTGCCAAAGATGGAACATATACTGCAAAGGGTAACATGAGCTTCCAGGATGTCCATGATTGATGGTTTCTCTGGCTACAATCAAGTCTCTATTCTACCTGAGGACAGGGAAAAGACAACATTCACCACTACATGGGGCACATTCATGTATGCCAAGATGCCATTTGGATTAATGAATTTAGGGGCAACGTTTCAGTGTGCCATGGACATAGCTTTTGTTGGGGAAAAATTTAAATTTATGTTCGTTTATCTACATGACATCATAGTGTTTTCAAAATCCGATAAAGAGCACCATCGTCATCTCAGGAAGGTCTTCCTGGAAATTTTGGCATCTCATTAAACCCCAAGAAATCTTTGTTCACCATGCAGGAGGGAAAGTTACTAGGCCCTATAGTATCAGCAGAAGGAGTCAAAATTGACCCCAGCAGAGTTGAGGTGATACAAGCCTTATCGATCCCGAGGTCCAAGAAGAAGGTCCAATCTTTCCTCGGTAAAATTAATTTTCTAAGGATGTTTGTGCCTAACTTTGTTGAGGAGGTAAAGCTTATAACAACCATGTTGAAGAAAGGAAATGAAGTAAGGTGGACCCCTCAATAGCGACATTCCTTTGAACAAATCAAGAAGGCCCTGACTAAATCTCCTGTGCTTATCAGTCCCGACTACTCAAAGGATTTCCTTATTTTCTCCTTTGCCTCCCTTGACACAGTGGTTGTTGTTCTATTACAGATAAATGACATTGGGCTAGAGCATCCTATTTCTTATTTCAGCTGAGCATTGAGGGATGCCGAAGTCAGGTATGACACTATGGAGAAGCAGGCATATGCTCTAGTAAAATCTCTCAAATCTTTTAGAACCTATGTCCTACAGTAAAAAATCATCACCTATGTCCCCTCAGCTACTATTAAATACATTCTTATTTATCCTAACACAGACAGGAGAAGGAGTAAATGGATAGACAAAATCCTAGAATTCGACCTGGAAATAAGGCCCACTAAATTGATAAAAGGTCAAGGTTTAGCCAAGTTGTTGGCTAAAGCAAACTGCCAAGCTCTGGGGATAAGTTTCATAAACGAATGCTCAGGAATTCCACAAAGTTGGTTGTCTGAAATGGACCCTCAAAGAGAGCCTCCATTAGCTCGATGTCCTTGGTATAAGGATGTCATATACTTTCTGCAAGAGTTGCAGCCCCCAGATGGCCTGCAAAGGAACAAAGCAAGAGCTCTGAAGTTCAAGGCAGTCAGATACTGCCTGATTGATCAAGTGTTATACTGGAAATACCCCCTGGGGGTGCTTTTAAAATGTATGAGTCCAAAAGAGGCCGAAATTATTGTGGCTAAATTTCATAGCGGCCTGTGTGGAGGGAACCATTTCTAGAAAGCCACAGCCTACAAAATCCTTAGGGTTGGGTACTACTGGCCTACCATGTTCACTGACATCTGTAAAAGGGTCAAAGCCTGCATCGAATGTCAAAAATTTGCAGAAAAGCAACAACTCAAGTCTCTGCCATTAAATCTGGTGGTGGTTTCAAGACCTTTCCAGCAGTGGGGCCTAGATTTCATTGGGGAAATTCACCCTGCTTCTAGTGGGCAGAACAGGTGGATCCTAACTACTAAAAATTTCTTTACCAAGTGGATTGAAGCTATCCCTATCAGGAGTGCTTCCCACAAGGTAATCATTGGATTCCTGGAGGACCTCATCACAAGGTTCGGCTGCCCAAATAAGATTGTCACTGATAGTGCAGATGCTTTCGGGTATGAGCCATTAGCCAAGTTCTGTGAACAGTTTGGGATCAAACTGATTCACTCCACCCCATATTATCCACAGGGAAATGGTTTAGTAGAATCCTCAAAAACAATCCTGATAAGGATCATCAAAAGGTTGTTGGAAGACAACAAGAAGGCCTGGCATTCTAGATTAAAATTTGCTCTATGGGCCGACAAAGTGACCACGAAGATATCTATTAGCGTCTCTCCTTTCCAATTAGTTTATGGAGCGGAGGTTGTTTTCCCTTCTCATTTAGCCATTCCTATAGCAAAATTCCTCCAGGACAATCAGGAGGAGCCCGATGACATGATCAGAAGGATTCATCAGCTAGTGGAGGTCCAGCAGGCTAGGGAGCAGACAGTGGACAGAATTTAGGACCATCAACAAAAGATCAAGCAGGTTTTCGATAAGAAGGCCAAGAAGGAGAGATTCTAGATAGGAGACCTTATGCTGTAATGGGATGCTCCTAAACAAGATAAGGGCAAACACAACAAATTTGAAGCCCTGTGGATCAGGTCTTTCAAAATCTCTGAGACTTTCTCAAACAACACTTACCGGTTGCAGGGTTTGGAAGGGGAAGAAGTTTTCAGTAGCCCAGTGAATGGGCACTTTTTGAAGAAATGTTTTGTTTGAGTCTCAGATGTCTCCTTTGTTTGTAAATATTGTCCTTTTGTTTCTTTGTTCATTTTCATTTTTATTTTTTGGCTTAATAATGACTCCATAGCCCAACAACAAGGCACTGGAACTGCAAAATGAGTCCTTAGAACATCGCAGAGATGACTCTATCCCCCATGGAGCCTAATGTTAGCAACAATTTTGGTATCGGGGCTCAAAGGTATGCAAGTCTGCAGGATGGCCTGGGAAGCGCCCAAGTGCATCACGGAGGAACCCCTTTTAGTTATAATACGAGCGAATGGGAGAATTTTTGTTGATGGCCACCAAGATCCACCTATAAAGCTGATCAATGGTCGTCAGGATTTTGGGGCTGCCAAGTTGCCTCAGGGTTAATGCGAGAGATAGCTCCAATAATTCAAGACAAATATAGGTCATCCAATCCAACTGGGATAGGTGGCTTCTGGTCGATGTATCGGGGATCGGAGTTTCAGTAAACAAGGAGCCTCCCATTCGTTGTAGTTGAGATCATCGATCGGTGAAATGCCGAAAGCGCCTTTGAATTCGAGCCCATGGTCCTAACACTAAGTCACTTCAAGCGAGCCTGTGAACGAGGGCATCTCCCTTTTAAATATCGAATGCCCCCTCCTCCATTGATCCTAAGGACGCGTGGCGCAATATCTAGCCATGTCGACATTTCACAATTCGAGAGTTCATATGGTGAAGGTTTTATGTCTTTGAACATTGGGAAACCCCAAACCCCGATAGCACTGAATGTGCCGAAACTGGGGCCCGCGACATCACGAAGCATTTTTAGACATCCATATAAAGGGAACACCTGGTAGCAAACTAATCCATCTCGACGTTTCACCCATCGCGATTCCAAGGCGCAAAAAGTAGCTCCATTATGTTTCAATGCACGAGATGTCGGGAGAGTCCCGGACTCGGGCCCACAGTAGCGTCAGGTGAATTCAAGACCATCATATCTCAGAGGGCCACGTGGCACCAGATTGAGCCATCTTGGCATTTCTCTCATTGCGATTTCAAATTGTAGGAATAGCTCCTTCCCATTCACAAACGCTGAAAGCGCATTGGAAATAAGCACATGGTCACATCCCATGGTCACTTGGGGAGAGGAAGGAGCTACATGGAGAAGGCCAAAGGTGCCGAGTTCAGTTACAGAGGGGATCATCGTGATCTCCAGGTGCCATCGGACCTAATCCTAATACTGTTTCTAGCATTGAAGTAAATGAAGGCAAGAGTAGGTGGTTGAAGCCTCCTTTCATTCATTAAGTGAGGGGAATGGAGGATCTGGTGAGACGCCTACTCGTAGAGGTCCTGTGCATCGATTTTCTCAAAGAAGCCATGCTGAAGTCCTCAACTCGACATATAAGTATGTGCATGCTAGCCGAGCACTTAATGGCTCATCTACCCTCCTTACAGGAGCCATGCGTAGTTAAGGTGGCACTTAAAGAAAGATATCAGTACGAGTTTGACCGAAGGGACACCAAGCCTTGGGTGACTGGGAACGCCTATGTGAGGTGAATTTTCTTGAGTATATAGACTCAGTCTTTGTATTTTGTAAGCATCAATGGTTGAGCAAATCTTCCGATTGTAAAGTTTGATGAAGCGCTGGTTGCTTTGGTTAATGTTGAAGGCATTTGAGATTTCTTACTTTATGGATGTCATCTTCCCTTCCATTTCTTTGTTTACTGTGTTAGAACAACTCAGAATTGGAGGATCCAGTCGAGCTATGGCTGTTATAGTATGATGTAGGTTGGATCACTGTAATATTCACATTGTTTCTAATCAGTTTTTGTTATGTTCTCAGTGCTGAAACGACTTGGAATTGAAGGATTCAGTCGAGTCACCCCTCAACTCTTTGAAACTCTGGACCAAGAGGATCTTGGCTTCTGATTTTTTCTTCTTCAAGATTTTGAAGGCCTATTTCCCGAGGCAGTCTTTTTCACCCTTCTCACAAGTCATCCATCTACCGTCGTTTAATCAACTTACTGACAGAAGTTGGATCAAGACCTCCCTTTCTTTCTACATACTAGGCCCAGTTTCCCAAGTTAAAGCTATATTATCTTGATTCTTCACCCATCTGATCACCCCATTAAAAAAATTGTGACATAAAACTGATGGTCGTTGGGCTTTTCTCTTGCAAGCAATCCAGGAGTGACTTCTGACGCTAACAGTATGTCATATCACCTAGATTCAGATGGAAAAATAAGCAGGGTCAACCATGTAATTGAGGACATGATGGGAATGTATGTTATGGATAAGACATCTACATGAGAAGAGTATTTACATTTAGTATAATTTTCATACAATAATGAGCATCATGCATCATTGAAAAGGATCCCATTTAAAGTATTGTATGGAGACAATTCCAACACTCTAGTGAGTTGGGAAAATATAAGAGACAAACTAGTGATTGGGCCTAAGATGCTTAAGGAAATGGAAGATAAAATGACTAAAATCAAACACAATTTCAAGGAAACCTAGGATAGGTATAATGTAACATCCCTCTCTATTTATCACATGTTATCGACTTATTATTTGAGGACAGTTGTGTGCAAGTGATCTGGTTATAGTACGTTGTTATTTGTTTTGAATATGGATTTTACATCATGATGTTGATGGGTTGTGATTTATTGTTACTTGATATATGTATTGAGATATATTATTGACAAGTTTACCTGAGTGTGTAGGACACATGAAATATTATAGATTTTGATGACATCAATGGACCTCCTTGGAATCTAGATTGTGTCAAGAAGTGGATTGTATTTTGTTTTAGTATTTCATTTTATGCATATGTGACATATGATTAATTATAGCATGATTTTGTATATGGATCATTGACAATGTTCTTTCAATGGATGCAGGTTGATGATACTTGATAATTTCTCTCACATAAGGAGTAAAGGGGCCATGCACAGAAAACCAAACATTGAGGGAGAGGTGTGGCAGAGTCCCTGACACAACCTACTAGCACTCACATCGTGGCTCAAATTGTAAGTTAATGATTACCTAGTTCAAGAGATCCACGATGTCCTGAGGGTGGAATGAGACACTTGCTCATGAATATTTCTAAGGGGTGCACAATAAGGCATATTCCTTATTCCTTAGAATCCCTTAGTCTCTCACAAGGTCGACCGAGTGAAGTGTTGACTCCAAGGGTTGGACAAACTACCAAAACCAATCAAAAGGTGAGTGACACCCTTGGAGCATGGGAGTGTGTCTTGAAGGGAACATCACATAATTTAAAAACTTCAGTCAATGAATCTAAGTGGCCTAGAAAACAATGAATTGATTTGACATTATCAGATTTAAAATAATTAATTAGCTAGAAATGGAAGAACAACAATGATAGACAATAACAATGCTATGATACCACTTGTAGTATTCCATATATAGAATAGTATGAAGAATAGAAATATTTTATCTAGAAGTGGAAGAACAACAATGATATAACCAAAACAATATCAGAATAATACCAGAATAATACCAGAAAGAGGATCTTCATGAATGATAGTAATGTTCACTTGCCTCTCCGATGTGGAACCTCTAGCGGAGTAGAGATATATTACAATAATATCCAAGAAAAAAAATTTCATACCCTCTACTCTTATTTATACTAAATTTATATATCCAAAATAACAATCTAGAGGAAGATCCTTCTAGAAGTGAAAGATTTTATTAGGTCTTATTACAATTGACTTATGCATCCTTATTGTTGGGCCTTATTAATATTGACCTTTATTACATGGAAATATATTATTCTACCAACTTTAGGGGTTAGGTAGGTTAGGTCCCTAATAGATAAGCTCACAAAGGCTACCCATTTTATCCCAATAAATCTGAATACAAGGAAACCAACATTGCATGGATTTACATGAAAGAAATTTCTAGACTACATGGACTGGCTAAGGAAATTGTGTCATATTAGGATTCAAAATTTAGTTCAATTTTTCGGAAAAGATTTTTTAAAGGATTTGGAACAAATTTGAATTTTAGTACGACATATCACCTAGATTCAGATGGAAAAATAAAGAGGTTCAACCATGTAATTGAGGACATGATGGGAATGTATGTGATGGACAAGACATCTACATGAGAAGAGTATTTAGATTTAGTAAAATTTGCATACAATAATGAGTATCATGCATCATTGAAAATAATTTCATTTAAAGTATTGTATGGAAAAAAAATTTAACACTCGAGTGAGTTGGGAAAATATAGGATACAAACTAGTGCTTGGGCCTAATATGCTTAAGGAAATGGAATATAAAATGACTAAAATCAAATATGATTTCAAGGAAACCCAGGATAGGTATAAAATCTATGTAGAAAAGGGTAGAGTAGTAAGATAATTCGAAGTGGGAAAACATGTTTTTATGAAACCAAAACCAAAGAGAAGTTCACTAAAGTTGGTATGTTGCACCAAGTTGGAAGATATATATTTTGGACCATTCAAGATACTTGATAGGATAGGGATAGTTGCATATATTATTGTGTTGTCCACATCCATGAAAGTGCATATTTTATTTAATATATCTTTTTTAAACAAATATGTACATGATCATCATCATGTCATTGATTGGACTATGATTTAGCTGAAGAAAAAAAGGGACTTTTGGGTAGATCTAGTGCATATCCTAGACCAAAAAGTCAAGGTGCTCCAGAAAAAATCCATCAGGAAAGTAAAGGTCTAGTGGACTTGCTACAGCCCTGAGGATGAAACATGGGAGATATAATATGCAATGCAATAATAATACCCACATATATTTTTAATTTTTTGATGTAAATATCGTAATGCACACCTATATGGTTGTAAGACACTCAAGCCATTAAGTACATATTTAATGGATGGGGTGTTATATTTTTTATTTTCCTAAACAATCAGAAATACTCATCTCGAGGAAACCATCATCTTCTACTCATCAAGAGATTTCCAACGACTATATCTAGGCTCAAAACTGAGCTCTAGATAAGAAGTTACAATATCTCCAAGGTTTCCAGACATTCATTGATTGAGTTCATATTTAGTGCCATGTGGAAACCAAATGGTTCCCCATCACTCATTCCATCCTACATGGAACTAACGTAGCATCTGCCACTTGACCCATCTAACTCCCCCATCCCCTGGTTCAAAGATTTTCTTCTTCATCAAAGTCTTCCCATCGGGTTTAGTGGATTTCCAGCATAGAATCCATTCCATTGGGCTTTCTCTGACAACACACGTTGATAGATATAACCTTTATATACAACAAAACTCAGTGTTGGGAGGTCAAAGAATTCTATTACTACAAATTTTCCAACTTGAATGATGTTTAACAACCCTTCTCATGATCCAACTACATTTAGCTTATGTGGGGCCCTTTGCAATCTAAAAGTGAGCTTGAATCTCTCTTTCCACTGACTAGGTTATTATTTCCACCATGTACCTATCTCCTGATGTGACATGTGGCTAAATATCCACTTGACATGTGGAACCATCCTGATGCGCCATGTTGGGTACAAATTCTCACTCAACCAAAGATTGACACTTGTCCATTTCTTATAAACTGATTAAGTTACTTAATCAATATTTTCTTAAAATATCAATCCTCATTAGGGATAATTAATATTCATTAATTAAACGCCCCATAAACACATTTTTACTTATCCTGATATATTGGCCTCATGAGGATTTACTTTCTCTCTCTTTTCCCTTAGGAATTTCACGTCCCAAAAAGGTTTTTTGGTATTAATTAAAATACCACTCTTACAATGATTATATTATAATTTAATTTAATTAATCATATTATAACATAATTATATTATGTTGTAATATAATTAATTAACTATAATACAGATAGGTATATAACCTTGATTAAGATATAAATCACAAACCCCTTCTTTATAACTTTCCAAGCAAGCCCACACAATTGGAGCTCATCATTCGAACCTATTGAAATTTCCACGTAATTAAATATTAAAATACTTAATTGTAAAATGTCTTGGGCCATCACATTCCAAGAATTCATTCCTCTCTTGTTACTCTGATGGCCAATTATGAAAGAGAAACATTTAATATTATAAAATATATGTGGGACCTTATAGTATCCATGCTATCACACTTCGATCATGTGTTCCCCTCTTTTTCTTCCGATGGTCAAATCCAAAAGGGAAATCATTTCTTATTATAAAAAATATATATAATATTATAATATTAATACCATCGCACATCGATCATGTTCTCCCTTCTTTTTCCTTTGATGGTCAACTCCGACAGTCAACTCTGAAAAGGGATGTGTATAATAGAATATTATATGTAACATATTATAATGTTTATTCCATCATTCCAAAGGATTCATATTTCTATAAATTTCTTCCTTCGTTTTACTCTGATGACCCAAATCCTAAAAGGTTGAATTTAATATTATAATATATTTAAAATCTCATAATGATTATGTCATCACTTTGATACATTGAGAGTCAACTTGTGTTTGATCCTTCTATTTATCCCGTCATCAAACTCCGAAGGAAAAGGAATTTTTGGTAATAACATATATGCATATATAATTCCATTGAGAAAATAAGTGGATTTATATTTTTCTAGGCATTTTGAATGTTGATAAATAAAAGAATTTAATATTAACACATTCAGGCGAGTAGAGCGTCTTGTGCAAAGCATAATTTCTAAAGTTGGGAGATTTGGCATGGTTAAATCCTTGAACATAAGGTAAATAATTTCCAAACTTTCCATATCTCATGCACCAAACTGGAAATTACACAATTTTAATGTACAACTTCCTCAACGTGATATCCAAAGTATTAAGACATTTGAATGGTAACTTTCAAAATTTTACTTGAGTTTACCAGTCTTTACCATTCATTCAAATTTTCCCAGAAGACATATAGATATATAGATACAGATATAAATCTGGGTAATTTTTATTTGTTTAATTATTTTCTAGAACATTACGTTTCTTGGGGGTAAAATCCTACATGGTAAAACTATGTTCTTATGAGAAATTACTATTCTCCTATTTTTATGCAATTCTTTTCTATTTTCAGGGAATAGTTACCATGTTCAATTCTTTTCCCTTTGGACATTAAGTTTTTGCGTAACTCTTGATAAAATTTCTTTCTTACCAAAATACTAATGAAACTTAATTAATTACAATGCATCTAATTCCTAAGTTTCTTTTTATTTCAAATTAGGAACTTGAACTTTATTCCTCCTTTGCTCATCATTTATTTTTAAAAATACTTTGTCTTTCTTCAACATTTTTCTTATTCTTTCAAGAATAAACATGGGTATGTACTTCCTTCTAATATTGAAGAAAAGAAGATCTCCCAGACCAATACAATAGCCAGGGCCATCTGACTAGTCTTCATGTTTATATCAACAATTGCATTCCTTATTACCAGGATTGTTCCAGGAGGACTTTAGTGGCTTAGTATTTACTAATAACCTAGGTATTTATTAAAATAAACTACTATATATGACCAACCAACACTTTGTTCATACTTTGAGTGGCAAACCATTACTAACAACTTCCCCTTTCAAACCAACAATAGAATATGTTTTCCCATATCTTATTTCAAATTCACAGTCATCCAAATAATTAGAGTTACATTTCCACTATTGTATAAGATGACAAACTCTTCAAGTAACTAGTACATGAATTTCGCAATATTTAATAAACTTGTCCTAACATTACAGGGAACAAAAAAAACTTATTTGAAATTTAGAAATTGTTGGAAACTGTTGAAGGGTGTGCCACTTTCCACCCAACCATAGGCACAACTGCTCCTAGTATTTCCATAGTTGGCCATCCCCAAGATAGATTATGATTCCATGAGAGGAAATGCCTTTACTTAGCATATGAGAAAATATGACAACCACTCTCCTTCACCTACATGAACTCAATAAGCCATGTCTTCACACTAGTACATATTGTAAAAATTTCGATGTTTTATTTGTGGCATTATGGACAAAATTGTCCATATTGTCGCAAAATAGAGGAAACTTATAAGAAAATAAAATCATATTGCCCGATAACATCGGTCTTGCCACGTTGACATCTCTCTTGCGATGTTAATGTCTCTCTTGCCACGTTAACGTCTCTCTTTCCATGTTTTCCACCGAAACGTATCTCTTGCCACGTTTGTGACATAGACATTGTTCTTGCCACATTTTTGATGATTGATGTCTCAATTGTGACGTTTTGTAACGTATCCCTTGCCACGTTTTCCACCGGAATGTCTCTCTTGCCATGTTTGTGACATAGACGTCGTTCTTGCCACATTTGTGAATATATATGTCACAATTGTGACGTTTTGGAAACTAGGTTTTCCCCTCCAATGGTCACTTAGGAATTTTTTACGTCAAAATTGCGACGTTACAAAATCTATAAATATGTTGCATTTGACGGATGTTGCGACAAGTTTGCTATAATAAAGATGCTTCAAAAAGGGTTTGTGGGTCTTCTCGGCGAACAAAAAATAGATATTTGTTTCAGTATAAGTCTATGGGGAAGAATGTCAGAAAACATTAGAGATGGGAAAATAATTAAAGAGGGTGAAAAGGGTGACAGTAAATGTTATTTCCCTTGCAAAAATTGTTGTACTAGATGTCTCGAAAGAGTTTTAATATCAACAGCTACAAAAAATTGTAGAAAATATGGGCACATGGACGGGGGATCAAATGAATATCGTCCGATGGTATATACATTCATTATCTGTTTTAATATTTATTATATTCTCAAATTTCATAATGTTTTATACATGCACTAATTTTTCATGATTGTTTGTAATTATAAAGTTAGATTTCCCCCCTAATTTTATGTAGAAAGCAACAAGTAGTAGAAAAAATGATGTTGTAGTACAAGATGAAGAACTTGAAGAAGATAATGAAGATCAAGTTAATGATTTCATGGAAGCAGATGACAATAATATCATAGTTCAAGTTGATGAGACAAATCAAATAATTCAAGGCTTATTCGGTCATCCAGATGAGGATCATGGGGACAATAGTGATGGTATTTATGATGAACCTCTGATTGAAAAGAAAAATAAATGACTTTATAAAGGGTCAAGAGCAAATATTATCTCCAATACATTGTTGCTAGAGAATTTGAAAGTTACGAATCATTTGTCTAACACTTGTATGAAACAGATCCTAAGGTATGTAATATGTTACTTCACATCTACATAAAGGTTGACTATTCCCCATTTTTTTAGTTTTAATTAATGTGTAAAGTAAAAATTAAGTATTAATTTACAATCCCTATTCTTTACATTAACTATTTATTTTTTATGTTTTAGATTGTTAGGTGAATTTTTGTTACCCTCGTCAAATATTTTACCTCGCACATATTGAGATTTGCATGCCATTATGAAAGACATTGGAATGGAGTATCAAAGTATAGATTCATGTCTTGATGATCATATTATATATTATGGACAACATGGGTCGAAAACAGAATGTTCGGTATGTGGTATCAGTAGATATCGAACTAATCAAGTAACAAAAATGGTCCCTTCAAAGGTTCTCTGACATATATCCATAATTCCACGTTTGCATTGATTGTTCAAGTGTCAAAGCATTGCACAGTTTATGGATTACCATGCATGAAAGAAAATTGAAGATGGTGTTCTTCGAATGCCTACAAATGGTTATGAATTTAAGGAAATTGTTGCAAAATGGTCAGAATTTACAGATGAACCTCGTAATGTTAGGATTTCATTGGCAACTGATGGTGTTAATACATTTGGAGAGATTCGATCTATTTACTCAGTGTGGCCTATTTTTTTTTATCAACAATAACATTCCTCCTTGGACGTCAATAAAGAGGGAGCACATATGGGAGGGAATCACTATTTATGAAATTTGTAAACCAATTGGGCAGAAGAGATTTCAATGTCATGGAATACTTTTATGGACAATTCATGATGCCCTAGGACTAACACATTTTTGTGGTATGTAACATTCCATATTTCATGCTTGCATAGTATATAATTAATTGATTATATCATGCTTGTTGTTTAAATAATCATTTCGTATATATATTAGTAATTGACATTAATCCATATGTTGCAGGTCTTCAAACAAAGGGTAAATTTGCATGTCTAGTTTGTGGTCCTAAGATGAAATCTCGTAAGTCAATTTTTTTATTAAAAGAGGTGTTTGATGAGTATAGAAACTTCCTTTATAAGAACCATAAGTATTGTACTATTGAAAAAGAAATTTTCAATGGGAAACAAGAAACTGGACTAAAACCACAAAGAATGACACCTCGCCTATGGAAGTTGTCGTATGACAGAATTAATCCTCGAGGTACACATTTTGTTTATGTATCGTAAATGGAATCATGTTTTGAAATTTTATTTTAATTATTCATTTTATTTTACCGCATTTGATAAATAGTATTCTGATTTTTTTTATGCTTCATCAATGTCGTCGTCGTGAAGGTAGTAATAATGGGCTTCCATGAGGAATGGAATGTTATCCCACTCAATTCATGAGGTTTCCTTACTATAAGGACCTTTCATTTATTTGATGCAATGCATATCAGGAAGAATGTGACATAAACATTATGGCGAATCATAGATGGCAGGAGGGATAAAGAAAAAATTGTCAAAATTTGTAATGATATTCGGAAATCCAATCATGCAATGCAAAGTGTGATCCAATCAAATAATGATGGAGTCCCAAATAACCTTCCATGGTTATTAACAGAGCAACAAAGCAAAGGTGTAAAAGAGGTCATTCAAAAAATTAAATTTCCCACAGGTTTTTGTTCAAACATAAAGAATATCTTAATGAAGAAAGGTGAATTTGGTGGGGTAAAAACACATGATTGGCATACCTTCATTAAGGTAATTAATCAATTTAGTATCCATATTTATATATTGGTCGTGTAGATTTTTTGATATTTTTATTTTTTTGTCTAGTTTTGAACAAATAACGATTCATTTTTATTGTTACAATATGTTCTACCTCTATCTCTCCCAAACGACTTTGACAACAATGTCAAACAAATTATATATGATCTTGGAAAAATACATGAGGTAAGTAGCTGCAATATATATGCAAAAAAAAAAATCAAATTTTTTTTGTACTTGATGACATGTGTTTTACCTGTAATGTAATATGCATTTATATGTTTTGTTGAAACATGATATTTTTTTGCATCATGATCTGTAGATGGTTGTCATTGAAAGAAATCCATGAAGATGATATAAAGTATTGGAAGAGAGAAATTCTTCGGCTAATGTGTGAAATGCAGAAGTATCTACCTCCATTTTTCAATGCACAAGAACATTACCTCATACACCAAGTTGAGGGGATTGAAATGTGTGGACCTGTACACACAAGGTCAATGTGGATGGTGGAGAGGCACTTGAAATCATTGAAGGATTTGGTTAGACAAAGAGAATGTCATGAGGGTTCTATGGTGGAGGGATATATGGTATATGAATCCATGGTGTATATTAGTCAGTATCTTCCTAAATTAGCAGCGCAAGCTATTCATGCAGTGGATTTCATTTGGGATGTGAACTCCATCAAAAAATTTGAAAGGGAGCAGTTTTTGGGGAAAGGTACAATGAAGAAAGTGAGAGGTAATTAAAATGTGGATATTTTTAATAACTATAAATTTCTCGTTTTTTTGTGTATATGACTATACTCATTTAATATTTATTCTTTCATCATTTATTATTAATATTTACCATGGTTATGAATAATATTTAATATTGGTGAATTGTGATTTTGTGATTGGTCAGTTGCTCAAGATTGGGATGCATTACATTTATACATTGCAAATAATCTGGACTGGATGAAGGTATGGATTGATAGATGTAAAGAGCGTCATGGTGGTAGGTTATCATGGAAATAACTGTTTGAATTGGTTACAGTAGCTCATCGTAATGGAGATTTTGATGTTACGCAGAGGGAAATAGATTTAGAATATTCTTTGAAAGATGGAAAGGAAAGAAAATTCACCCATTTTATTCAGTTATCTTATATTATATTAATGTGACTGTAGGTATGTTTCCTTCGTATTATACTTTCCAAATTATATATAAAAAAATTATTATTAATTGACAATGCATCTTTTACATGTCTGACATATTGCAGTTGAAACACCACAATGTGATGTGGTGCAAATATCGTAAATTTCGCATCAAACAGTTGGATGAAACTAGAAAAAATTCAGATAGTGGGATAACTGCAGTATTCCAAGTCACTAATGTTTCTTCTATGAGTGACAAACATCCTCGACAATCTGAAAATGGATACTATGGGTTTTTGAGTGATATAATTGAGTGTGACTTTAATTCCTTCAAATTAGTTTTGTTCAATGTCAAATGGTATAGTTTACGAATGCATGAACATGATGAGGAAATAACCATTATTCAACATGCCAATGGATTTCCGATGATTAAAACAACGGTGTTTGAAAAAACAAATGACTGCTATGTTTTTCCAAGTCAATGTGGACAAGTCTTTTACTCAAAGGTTCCAGGTAAGAGAGATTGGTCATTTGTTGTTAGATATGATCCGAGGAAGGCCAATAAAGTATACTATAGATGAGGAAGATGATATTGAAGAAGAAGATGATGTACTAGAGCTAGAAAAGGAAGAATATGGGTCGACAGATGAAGAATAAGAAGACAAAGAAAATACGCCAGTTCTTGATGATGATATCGATGAAGATATGCTCGAAAATGACAATGATGATGATGATGATATCATCAATCCTTTCAAAAATGTTTTTGAACCGGATCCTGATACATATATTGAGTTGGATGATCAAGAAGAAGATACAGAAGAAGGATGATACAAATGTTGCGTTGGTCAATGAGGTACGTAACTAGATATTTTAATTTGTATGAATTATTATTCTCTTTAAATCATTTTTAATTATGTGGGTTAATTACATGTTT
>ML783485.1:67555-80806 GCA_009831015.1 Picea engelmannii | reverse complement strand
ACATGTTTTTAAGTTTTATTTCATTTTTGTTCTGGTAGTTTCTATGCATGATTAATATGTTTCTTTTGTTTGTTATCTATTTTATATATTGGGTATTGGGGAATTGAGAGCAATGTGAGGGAGGGGGGAGGGGCCATATGAGCTTTCACGTTCACGTGGTTAGCCTTTTTTAGTAGAGAATAATTTTCTCGAAACCAAGAGAAGTTCATTCATTCATCTTTATACTCAAATATCACTACAGACCCACTCTATATATCATCTCATCTCTTCCTCGCTTCGTTTTAATTTTCTAATCGGTATACGAGGGTATTGTTTTTCATTTATATTGTGTTCACTATTTTGTGATGTGGTAGAATAGGAATAACACTACAAATCCTAGACCTCCATACAACCTGATCATGGATGCCATTGATTTGGAAATTTTGTTTCTTTCCAACATCATCATATTCACTATAGATTGTTTAGAGGACAATTCCTTTGCACAACAAAATTTAAACAATGTTTTAGGGTGTGATTTTCATGTCATGAGTTATAGGGGTAAATGATTATAATGTGTAAAGGGTTAGAACCTATTTGGGATAAAGGTGCCCAATGAAAAGGCCCTAGTCTCAAGATATGAATATGGTTGCCTTCATCTTGTCCCTATTTTCCATTATCATTTTTTATTTTTTTATCATTTAATTCTGGCGTTAAAGGCATAGAGGGTAAATTTACTACTGCTGAAGTGATAGTGGGAATATAGCTTTAAGAATATTTGAGGGTTTACTCTAGCCCAAGAGCTAGCTTGAAGCCTAAAGTGGAGAGGTCTTCAAATCATGAGGGTGTGTCTGCATAGTTACCTAACTAGGAACATATCGAGAAACAACATCCATTTTGACAACATTACTGAGGAGTGAAGTTGTAAAGTTTCGTACCTGGGAAATGGAAAAGGTTCTTTTCTTAGTATCATTAGAAGAAATATTTCACCTAGTAACTCCATTTCGTAGAAGAATCCACTAGGAAGATGGCTTGACTCATGAAAGAAAAGAAAGGACTATTGCATGTCATATATAGTCAGGTACAAGATGAAGAATCTTTTTCAAGAAACTTTAGTTTTTTCGCTTAGTCCTCTGTTGGCGTTCACTATGAATTTGAAAAGAAATTTTCAAATTTTATTTATTTTATACATCAAGAGAATGATAGGGTCAACATCATATTTACCTTCTTTGTGTTGTAAAGTTTGGTTCTCCTCTTGCGTTGTTGGAATAGATTGGTTTTATTCATTATTGTTCACCAAAAAGTCCCTTTCGTTATTATCTATTGGAGGTCATAAAGAAGAGGAAGCCTATAGAGAAGACACTATACCAGTGAGCAGTGGACCTTGGCAACAATTGTTTCAAGATCCTCACTCTTGGATTGTAAATAGAAATGAAGCACTTAGACTTTCATTAGTCCTTCATGACATGCCTTCCAAATATCCTAAATACCTTCCTAGGTTCAATGGAGATGATGCATTTACACCAGAAGAGCATATTACATCATTTCAAGACTACATTGATTACCTAGAAATCAAGCATGATGATGTTTTTATGAGGATATTTTGTCATTCCTTGACGAGAGATGTTAGGAGTTGGTTCATAGATTTGGCAGCTGATTCAATTACCTCCTGGATAGATTTCTATCATATTTTCTTGGATAAATGGGGAGAGAAGAAGAGCCATCACTATTATCTCATTGAGTTATACTCCATGAAGATAAGTAAATGAATATTTATCAAATTTTGACAGTAGGTTAATTTTTTTTATTTCACCATACCTGTAAAAGTTCGACCCTATGAACCTGCTACCAGATTTCTCCTTTTTTCTCATGGAAAGAAGGGCTCCTAATCTACAAGGGATGTTCACCCATGCCGTGGAACTAGAAAATAATTTTTTTGGCCTCGAGAAAAGTAAGGCTCAAGCAAATGATCATTGTATGGAGGGTTATGATAAAAAACAATGGCCAAATTCTGCAAAACAAGAAGGCCATTCACAGAGTCTAGTTTGAGCATCCATTGGAAGGTGTAGAATACATTGGTAAATTAGTCCATGATTCAGAATGGAAGCTAATTGGTATTGCTTACCTCTTCAATAATCATGAAATAGATGATAGTGAACATGGTCTTGATCTTGAGAGAGGTGCAACAAGCAAAGAGGATTGCCAACAACATATTAAAGAAGATACTCTGATGGTTAATGCTAAAGAAGAAGATGTTGTTGGAAATGACTCAAACCTGTCAATTTTTTGTTACGAAGATGAGTATGATATAGAAATGAAGGAGAAGGAAAGGAACAAAGAAATAAAGGTTTCAAAATCTGCTCATATTGAATTTTTTAGTAGTGAGCCATTATGTGATAAGTATGTGGAGGAATATGATTTAGAGACAGAAATTGCGTCTTCTACAACATACCTGAGTTTTCCATCAAAGTTGGGATCTCCTAAAGATGATTTTGATAATAATGATGCTACCTCTTTATCCTCCCATTCGCATACATTTACAGAACAAAGAAGCAAAGAAAGTATTGAAGACCCTTGCATGAATATTGAGAATAATGCCAGTGAGCATTATGGTCTTGAAGAGGAAGTAATGAGTAAACTGGAGTGCCAACAGTGCAGTAAAGAGGATGCTCCGGTGATGAATAATGGAGGAGAGAATGTTACTGTGAATAATTCAAGTCCTCAAGATTTTCATTATCAAGTCAATTATAATGACATGGAGATGAAAGAGCAAGCAAAGAGAAAAGAAATGATGGATAAAATGTTGGTTGAAAATAAACCAAATATTCATAAACAGAGTCTACTTTTGTCAAAAATACATCAATAATCAGTTATTTCTAACAGCATATGGAAGGAAGTGCTCTTATTATGAGTAGTGAAGAAAAGGATGTTGCTAGAAATGACTAAAATCCTCAAAACATATGCTATCATATTGGCTATGATGATATCAAAATGCAAGAATGGAAAGAGATTAAAACAATAGATGTTAAAAGATTGGATGAAAATGAATTCGACTTCAAAATAAATACACTTTATCACTTCATGTTGGCAAAGGAGAATTGTTATGGGTATAAAAGTCTCTTTATCAAATGAAATTATTTTTTTGGAAGAGAATTTACAACACCTTTCCTTCTTCACAATATTATTCAAGATGAACTTACAATATGTGAACAAGCACACAAATTGCCAAGCAAACTGTTGGCAAATTTCAATATGAAGCAGATATTTAATATAGTGGCGATGAGCATGTTTTTAAAGCGAGTGGATTGTAGTTTCAAATGATGTTTTTTACCACATTTCAAGCACAAAGGGGTGTGATCATTTTAAGATTTGGATGGAACACGTTATCATAGATGCAACATTCTTCCACCAAAAGATGATATGTCCACAAATTCTCCATATTCTCTCATCAAACTTCTTGCAAACTCAAATTGCTCCCCGCTACCCTAAATTTATGCCCTAATCATATCCAAGTCATCCAAGGCCATGACTACCTTCCTTTTCCTATGACCTTAGTATATGTCATCCATGTCTCTTTTGCACAATATGTCATTGAAGACAACCTTAGGCCACCGACGGTCTTCCATTTGCTCAATTTTTTTAGATATCTTATGAGACGCACCATAGAAATTGCTTCAATAGGAGAAACCCCCATTTCACTCAGCATGATATCATAAGGGATTGAACTTTTAATTTTAAACTTGTTTGTGATCAAACATTTTTGAATCTTCTCAGTTTGCTTCCACTGTAAGCCAAATGTGTTGTTGGCCCACACTTCACAACCATATATAACTACCAGGATCACTAAAATCCCAAAGAGACTTTGCATAGTCTTCCAATCCCATAGCTCTTCTTCTCTGCACCTATTTTGAAAAGCATAGAATGCTTTCCAACCTCCCACAGTTCTTTTCTTTCTGCATCCTTCCCAACTTAGATTTTTTTTGAAGTCAATTCCAAGGTATTTGTAATCTGCCACTTCTTCAAGAGTGTTGCCTTCAAAGTAGAACTTATGTTTCTTATGTTTTCTTTTTCTAGAAAAATTCACCACTTTCATCTTGCTAGTATTGAATTGCATCCCCACTATACTACAAAAGTGCTCAAGGGAAATTAAGTGTTCTTGCAACCCAAGAGTGGATTTAGCAATCAAAATAAGGTCATCTCCATGCAAAACAAAATTTATCACAAAATCACCCAAAAGAGAACCATCACCCTCCTGTGAGTTTGATAACCATGGTTATCTGCAAAGTACTACAAAATATTCAGTGTCAGAGCATTGAATACTTGATAGGTTCAATGCCAAGTGAGTAGTAAAATGGTATCATGAGAAAATCTTCCTTAAGCCTTAATGGAAACTAATGTGCTAGTTGCAGGTTTAGAACAAGTGTAGGTTATTGAGATGGTAAATATGGGTCAACCATGTTAACTATGGTCAACTATAGTAAAAAATGATGAATTATGCTCAATAATAGTCAACAATGGTCAATGGAGATAAATATCGTCAATAAGGGTGAAGGGTTAGTTGGTTACTAGAGTGAATGTAATAGGAGGGTCATGGGTTAAGAAATTAGTAAGTTACATAGTTAATGGATTAGTTGGTATGTTTATATGAAGTTAGTGGGTCAAGGGGTTATGAGATGGGTTCAATGGGATTAAATAGTTAGGAGGTTCATGGGGTCATGCATCGACCATGGTCAAATATGACTAGTGGGTTACTAGGGTCATGGGATTGGGGATCAAGGGTTAGAGGGTTACGGGTTTAGGGATAGTACAATTAGTGGGGTTAAGGGTCATGGTGTATTAAAGGGGTTAATTAAATCATGGTGTATTAAAGGGGTGTATTAAACCTAAAATGGACATATATGTAACAATAACAAAAGGATGAAGTACTTATGAATGAACAACGATCAGATAAGGGTTAAGGAATTAGTAAGTTGCACAGTTAATGGATTAGTGGGTATGTTTCTATGAAGTTAGTGGGTCAAGGGGTTATGAGATGGGATCAATGGGATTAAATAGTTAGGATGTTCATAGGGTCATGCATCAAGCATGGTCAATATAGTTAACGATGGTCAAATATGACTAGTGGGTTACTAGGGTTATGGGATTGGGTCAATATATTAAATCACGATTGTGTTCGGACTCAAATGGGTTAATGTCAACCATAGTGTATTAGAGGATTATTGTGTTCGAGGTCGTAATGTGTTAGGAGTGATTGCATCGGGGATCATAGTGTATTAAGGGGTTGTTGTGTTCATGTTCACAATGCTATGGGGATAGTGCGTTCATGGTCACAAAGTGTTTGGAGGTGATAACATCGAGGGTTATACAGGCTAGGGGAATCTTGTTCTTCTTCTTATTCTTTGTGTTCTTCCTCTTATTATTATTATCACTATCATCCAAGGAAAACCTCACAAGATCATCCCTATCCATTGAAATATATGAATGGATCTTAGCTCAAACATCAACCACAATAGTAGTTGATAACCTACAGGGACTCAATGAGACTTGAACCTTGACTAGATTAGGACAAGAGACCTTACAATAAACTACTCCTTGAAGAAATTTGTTCAAAGTGATTGAGATAATCCAATAGACTTAATAGGGTATTTTTATTACTAGTAATACTAAATATCTATTGTGTATTATTTACTATTATCATTATTTATTACTATCATTGATTTTTTTTTTCAAACGATAAACAATTTTTTACGGAAAATAAACTTGGAAATAAGCATGTTTCACCCTCCTACATTTAATCAAAGAATGGGTTTGTTAGTACTTGTTTAGAGTCATTACAATATTATGCCAGAAGGATACATCAACAACACTCTACCAAGGGAAAGTAACTCTTTGTATTTCATAGCCTTCTCCAAAATATATTGTATACTATATATTAATTTAATATAATATAATGAAAAAACAAAAAAAAATGTTATAGCAATCATAAAATGAAGGACAAAATCCATAGGTCTGTGAGTGTGAAGTTATTCTATTTGGCCACTAGTCGAAACAAAAACAAAACCCTGTCCCACGCGCGTGTGTAGATCATATTGGGGTCGTATTCCTGATACAAGAAGAAGATATTGTGAGCCCACTAATGAGGAGGCCTACCTGAAACAAAACCATGGTCACCTGTAGATACTGGAGCTAGATGCCTGAGACAAGGAGGGGACAATGTGAGCCCACTATCAAGGAGGCCCATAAAAAAAAAAACCCTAGCCGTGTGCAAATATTGGAGTCATTTTCTTGAGATAAGGAGGGGACAATGTGAGCCCACTAGCATTGAATCCGGCCACCTAAGACAAGGAGTGGACAGTGTGAGCCCACTAGAATTCAAGTTGGTCACCTGAGACAAGGAGGGGACAATGTGATCCCACTGGAGATAAATATATCCATGATTGACTACTGGAGATAAATATAGAGGAGATACACTCAAGGGACAAGCATTTCCACGAAAATGGTAAGCACCTATGAAATTTAATTTTTGTAGGGTTATTGGGAAAACATTGGAAGGGTGATGTTGTTTACAATGCAAACTCAATTTAAGGTCCACAATCTAGAATAATCCCAAAATATATGTGCTTTGGGAAACTCAACATTGATCAAATAGGACTAAATCAACTTTGGGGTGTGTCTTGATCAATGGAGCATGTGAGGGTTTTGGCCCTGTTTCTACACCCTTTGAATAGCTCTAGAAGGCAAAATTGTGCATGTCAACCCTTATGTACAACTTTTGAAGGAAATGGTACACCCTATAACCAAATCAAACAAAATTATCAAGAGTTCTAAAGTTTTGGAATAAATTGGGATACTATTTCAATTAGATTTTGGAATTTTGATCTTAGGTTTATGTATAACCTTGATCCACATGTAATTCCACTATGCCCAAGGATTTTTGAGGTGTTTTAATTTATCCACAACCTTACAAAAACCTAAAATTCACTAAATATATGGAACCATGAAGATCCATTTCAACGAGGGCTACTAAGAAAAGAACTTTTCCCCTTGCTTATCGAGCACCTTAAAAGAGTAGAACTTTAGTGACAATGTGAAACTTTGATGGTTCAAGACAATAATTTCTTGTGAACAACAAAATTTTGTTTTGTGGTGTGGAGTTGTTTGGCCACCTTAGGGATTGTTGGCTCTAATTGGAAGACTCGGGTTCACTTAAGTGTTCAACAAAGGTTGATGTAGTTTAGTGTTGACATTTTCAGTGCTAGTTAAGGGAGCGTCTCACCAAAAGCACATGCCAAGATTAAAGATATGGATATATGTTACAGGATAAGGGTCTCAACATTCTATCTCAATATCCATATATATTCCTAGTCTATTCTGTTGATCTACAACTCTTATACACACTTAACACATTTACGTACATTCAGTTCAGCATATTCATCATAACAAAAAAAATAAAGAATTACCTACATACCAATAATCCGTGTAGAACATAAGAGTCACAATGTAAAAAATAGGGGGTCTTTTATTACTCCATTTCAATGATACTTTTATTTTGAAGCAAGATGCAATGAAGAGGGCTATTTAAGAAAGTCATTGAATTTTTGTTGGGAATTATGTTTATATGTTGTATAAGTTTGACTATAATAGTGACCAAACTAGGATCCGTCCCTTTTCTTTTCATTTGACAAGGCGTTTCAGGGCATCCCTGACATGCCAATTTGGGGCTTAACTAGCAATGGTTTCCTTTCACAACACTATGCTTACATAATAAATACTACCCAACTTAACCTGCAAAAACATTTTTTCCCACTTTTTCTTTAGCTAAAGTTGAGGGTCCATTTGAAATGGTCAAAGCTATCCAAATATCACAATTCCCATCATTCTTATTTCTTGCACAAAAATCCCAAATCAAGTGAAGGCCAACAAGCCTCTACCACACCCATTGAATCACCCTTGAGTCAATTCTATTGCTTTCCAAATCTAGAGTGCTTTATGAATGAATCACTTATCCAGGCTCGCCTTAGCAAGATGGTATCAAAACCTCGTTTGAAGTGGGTCAGAGGCATATTGATCAATCAGGGTCTCGAACTCACTAATCTGGCAGACTTCCTTCACCTGATTCACTATTAGGTAAAAATCTACAATATTTTTAGGAGTCTAATACCTATTTTCCTTGCAATATCCAATCCCAAGATCAACGCCTCATACTCAGCCACATTATCATTGCATTAAAACTTGAGCCTGATATTCTAATTCCCCTTGAAATGAAGAGGCCAATTCTTGAATAAAGGTAAGAGCATGAGCCAAAAATTTCTTGAATACATTTAAGTACTTGGTCCACTTAACACAATTGAAACACCAACAATGAAATATTGATCTTTCTCTTAATCTAGTTCTACTAGTTGCATATACATTATTTGTTTCCATTCTATATGAGGTGGGACTCACACAAATACAAAGTGGGACTCGCGTACATTCAAGGTTTTATGCTCGTGCCCAAAGAAACTACTTTCAAGGAGACTCATGCCCAAATAAACTACTTTCAAGGAGACTCTAACCCTTTCAAGGAGACTCATGCCCAAGGAGATAGCTTGTGGAGGGAATAGGGAGAGAGTTCACTAGCTTCAAGGTTAGAGAGATCTCGTGGAGGGCACTGGGAGAGAGAGAGAATGAGGGCACCGACCAGGAAAGAGATCTCACGAAGAGAATGGTAAGTTGATACTTCTCTGTATTCTGCTCGGAATGGTTACTTCAAAAGCCCTCCCACACTTCAGTTTTGAACCCTCAAATTGATTATGGAATCAACCAAACCGTTACGATAACTTGACTCAAACCCTTGGATCAATTGTTTCGAACTTGACTTATTAAAATTCTTCCACAACTTGGGATGAAACCTCAAATTTCTTTACATAGAAAATCCTTCCACAACGCGGACTAGAAAGCTCAGCCTCGGTTTTCTTCGAACCTGAACTTAATAAATCTTTTCACATCTTAGCTCAGAACCTTGGGTTTGATCACTTCGAATCTCTTCCACAACTTGGGCTTGAGACGTCTATTTGATTTCTTCAGATCTCTAAGCTTGGTTTAATGGAAATCCCCCCATAGTTCATCTTGGTTTAATGGAAATCCCCCCATAGTTGATGGTAATGGTTATGAGGTTCAAAGGAATGGTTGGGTCACTTCTCATGCTACCAAATGTGTGGAAGCCCTAGCATCTACAAATGGGTTTTCATGGATAACCAAATGTGTGGAAGACTTGGAAACTACAAAATGGATGGATAACTAGTGAAAAGTCAAGGAGGGAAGTACAAAGTAGAGGTAGACAAATTTAAGTATTCTCGTGTTTTAAGTATTCTCATGTATTCTTATGGTTAATGTATTTTTTGTTCAATGTTGTTAGTATTCTTATACAATTATGTCATGTGTGCATTCCACTCATCCTATAAATGACTAGGTTGTGAGAAAGGCCATTAGCTCCCTCTCATTATCACCTCAATTCCTATATTGTTAGAAAGTCCATGTGTTTCTTCTATTCATGTTATTCTTCTAAATAGAACACCTTTTTGGTAACCATTCCTCTCACCAAATCCCTTCTAGAATGGTGTAAAAATGTTAGGGTTACATTAAAGCATGAAGAGTAATTATGACAACAATCCAACCTACTTGTTCGAACAGTAATTGCATTGGGTTTCCATTTTGGAATTGCAATTTAATTACAATAAGATTCAAAACCACATGTGACCTGAAATAATCATGTTAAGCTTCTAGTTGGAATGTGTAGCATAATTACATCGGGCTACAAACCATGCAAAAGGTAAAAAAAACACATAAGTATTGCAAAAGTTTTCCATAGATTATAAGACAAGAACATAGCCAACATATTCCTTGAAAGACTCTTTTCCATGCCCACTCTGAGCATATCCAGAAATCAATGCAATCCATGAAATAATGTCCTGTTTAGGCATTTTCTCAAAGACTTTGTGAGCATCTTCTATTGTTCGACATTTAGCATAAAGAATAGCCAAATTATTCCCAATTGAGAGGTCTGATTCAAACTTCCTTTTCAAAATACAAGCATGGATTCCATTTCCATGTTCCAGAGCTCCAAGCGATGCACATGAACTTAGCACACTAGTAAATGTGAATTGATCAGGATTTGTGTGAGCCCTTTTCATCTTACAAAATAGTTCAAGGGCTTCATCATAATGCTCATTTTTTGCATATCCTAATCTAGAATAATCCCAAAATATATGTGCTTTGGGCAACTCAACAATGATCAAATAGGACTAAATCAACTTTGGGGTGTGTCTTGATCAATGGAGTATGTGAGGGTTTTGGCCCTGTTTCCACACCCTTTGAATAGCTCTAGAAGGGAAAATTGTGCATGTCAACCCCTATGCACAACTTTTGAAGGAAATATTACACCCTATAATCAAATCAAATAAAATGCTCAAGAGTTCCAAATTTTTGGAATAAATTGGGAGACTATTAAAATTAGATTTTGGAATTTTGATCTTAGGTTTATGTAAAACCTTCATCCACATGTAGTTCCACTATTCCCAAGGATTTTGGAGGTGTTTTAATTGATCCACAACCTTACAAAAACCTAAAATTCACTGAATAGATGGGAACCATGAAGATCCATTTCAACGAGGGCTACTAGGAAAATAACTTTTCCCCTTGCTTATCGAGTACCTTAAAACAATAGAACTTTAGTGACAATGTGAAACTTTGATGGTTAGAGACAATAATTTCTTGTGAGAAACAACATTTGGTTTTGTGGTGTGGATTTGTTTGGCCACCTTAGGGATTGTTGGCTCTAATTGGCAAACTCGGGTCCACTTAAGTGTTCAACAAAGGTTGATGTAGTTTAGTATTGACATTTTCAGTGCTAGTTAAGGGAACGTCTCACCGGAAGCACATGCCAAGATTAAAGATATGGAGATATGTTATAGGATAAGGGTCTCAACATTCTATCTTAATATCCATATATATACTTAGTCTACATTGTTGATCTACAACTCTTATAAACACTTAACACATTTACGTACATTCAGTTGAACATATTCATCATAACCAAAAAAATAAAGAATTACCTACATACCAATAATCCATGTAGAACATAAGAGTCACAATGTAAACAGTAGGGGGTGTTTTATTACTCCATTCCAATATAAGAATCTAATACATCACACTATACACAACTAGACTATGCACTTACCAAATCCAAGGCATGAACTCAGAACTATCTAATAGTCTCCATTTCCTTATGCCACTTAACAAAATAAAGGCCCCTATGATGGAGGCCTAGGCTTCCACACGTCTAGGAGTAAGATCCTACATATTCAAACGACTGACCATTTTGAATCCATAAATCACTCCAGTTGTTGTAAGTCCAAATAGACAGGCTCTATACTATATAGTGCAAAAAAACTCTCATAGGGTTGTCTTCTTTTCCAACATAGATTCATGCATAGTTTCTAAATGGTAATTTTCTACCCGTATCTTGTTCAGACCGACCACTTAATCTAGAGGGTTTGCTAGAGCTTGGGTGTCGACATCCATCTATTTAATGTAGTCTCATATCTCTTCTATAGGTTTCTCTCACTACTACATGATTCCCATCCACTACAACATTGTAGTGTATATGGTGAGACTCTCCTTCATGGCTTTCCACAACTACTCCTTAATACTTTGGCCTTAATAAAGAAGAGGAACCACCATATACATGAATCCCCATAATTGTTGATTCTCTTGGTTCTTTTTAGTCTCCAAGTTTGCCTAGAATAATGGAGTTTGCTAGTGCAATTGTCTCCACAAAGAACAAACCACATCTATTGCCTCAGTAGGCCACTAGTGGAGTGAAGGATCCTCAAGTTGAGGGTCCACCTATTTCCATTCTAGTCAGAGGTTCTCCGATTAAAATGAAACCAACTCAAATTCCTATTCCAAATTCTACCTCACTTGTACTTAAAGATCCGTGTCAATGGTCATCTTAGTTTAGTATTGAAGGCGTTGATTAACATGTTATAACTCTTCATAGCCTTGCTTGAAGTGTACAATGCATTGTGCAGCTTCCTCAAGAGTAAGCTTGACCATCCACAACAAATCAAGAGTTCAATAGGGTTGAAGATTGATATTTGGGTTGAATTACTACAATGTGGAACTTGTGGTGGGAACCCAGTGATATATAACCCAATCACTATCAAATTCTCAAATCAAGCTTGCATGTTTGTCTCAAAGTTGGGGATGGCCTATGATCTTATTAAAATCTAGAAAATTCTCTCATGTGTGGGAGTGATCGAGTATGGGGTGATGTCAGCCTACTCTTGAAAAACCCATGCCATGGCCTTACAAGACTTGGAGTTTTGGGCCAATTTCTTGATCATCACAAGGGTAGAAATTCGACCGAGGGGTAACTGAGGAGGCTCTATGTGGGTAAGGGTACTGGTCCTTTTCAACCTTTTCTATGTAGAGAGAAAGTCCCTTCCATTATCTAAGGATTCCTTTGCTAAATATACCATTATTGTTTCCTCCTCTACCTACTCCCCCTCGAACAAGAATTCATCAATATTTGTGGAACGACGGGTAGGGTTTTTTCCATCACCAAAACAATCTTAATCCGCACTCACTACACTCTGACCCACCTCTCCTGGTTGTTGCATGTCTTTTTTCTCCCCTCCGTTTTGATTGAACTGTTTCAATTTCTTAGAGGATGAACTTGGTGAGGGGAGGGTGCACAACTGTAGCACAAGATATCCACAACTTGGTAGCAATCGTTGACTTAGATAGAATGGAGGGGGAAAATTCACTAAGGAGTTGAATAGTAGTAGGCTTATTATATGGGTTTTTCCCCTACGTATATGACTTCATAAAACCCAAAGATTGATTGAGATCATGGTTGAGGAAGCTGGCATCATGTGAGATATTGCTAATGAGTATTGATGAGAGAGAAACTTGGGATTCATCCTCTTATCTGCAATATCAGTAGAAGAACTTTTACCTACAAGATTATTATTGAAGTTAAATCCAGACTCCACTTCTTAACCTTCTCCTTATGAACTATATGTAATGAACTAGTAATGAACTAGTGTTACATCTTGATTGACTAACTATTTATGTCATTAATGGTTTTATAGGACGTACAAGCAAATAGGTATTTTTCAGATCTATCTTCATTGAGTGAGGGAAGTTCAAGTAGAATAGAGGAAAATGAGACATCTAGTAGGTCTAACACAGGTGGAGATCAACTAGAGGTGAGAAGATCAAAAGAAAATT
>ML783485.1:49505-66355 GCA_009831015.1 Picea engelmannii | reverse complement strand
AGCAGGTTAAAGTCCCAGGTAATTTTTAAAATTTTATTTTTTTCATGTTCTCTATGTAGACAAATATAAATCATCTAAATTATTATTTTTAAATTAATAATCATATAATCATTTTGTGTGTAGGGAACAACGATTTTTACAGGTCCTTGGAGAATAAGGTTGTAACACACCCACTACCTACAATCAAATTTTTTCATTGATTTCTCAATGATGAGAATCCCCGAAGCTCGCAACAACGAAAAGCCAATCCCGATCTACAGGTCTTTATTACCCTGTCACGGCCTCTTGTTCACGTGCCTCTGACATTTCCTTGATGATAGCTTTGGGTTTCAGAGTTTCTTGATCCCTGACGAAAAAAGTTCCTGTCCTCTCGACCTCTCGATCTCCGATGAGCAATTTTACCGATCCGTGCCCTTTACGCGTTAGCCCTCCTAGCTATGCTCTAGTCCACATGACCTTCCCCCTATATGACCGCAGCCATACCTCCTCATCGGGTTTTCGGACTTTTAGATGTTGAAATACACTCATCCTCAGGATTAGCGATCCCTCGGATCCCGACGTGCTCTTTATGCACTGGCTCTCCTGGCTAGGCTCCTGGCCCATACGACCATTATCCCCATGACCACAGTCTTACTTCTCGTCGAGGTTCCGATCTTTTAAGTGCCGCAATTAATTGGCCCATGGGATTCCCGATCCTTCAAATCCCGATGCACTCCAACTTCAGTTAGATCTCCGGGCTAGACCTCTAGCCCACGTGACCACTATTTCACAAGACCATAGCCTTGTCTCCCATCGAGGTTTTGAACATTGCAATGTTGAAATGCATAAACATTTTGTCCTTGGAAATGCCCGATATCCCGATAGGATGTCAGTTTCCACTAGTCCCATGGGCCAGAACTTTTGGGTCCATACGACCTCCCTCTATATGACCGTCGTCTTACCACCTATCGGGGCTTCGAGGTTTCTAATGCTGAAAATCATTTGCCCACGATATTGTCGATCCCTTGAATCCCGATTCTTTGATAGGCTAACAGTTGGCCCCATGATGGCACTCTTATCCTTGTCGGGGTTTCAGACTTCGAAACTCTGAAATGCCCAAACCTCTTGTCACCAGGATTCCCGATATCTCGATGACCAATATGCCAATAAATGACTTCCTGTCGGGACTTTTCCCGATGGCTCTGATTGCTGCCATGCATCCTCTTTTGATGGATAGTCCTAGTTAACTCTCAGAATTTCATGACTTCTGCTGTCCTAGATGCCTCATCCCTAGGACTCACGAAATTTCGGACTCTGACTCCCTTTAGATCTCTGACGTGCGTCCCAAGTGAATGGACGGTTCAGATTGCTCCTCGCGTTTTTGAGACTTTTGATGTCCCGATTTTCACGACCTCAGGAACTCTAATTTCTCGAATGCCGACGTCCCGATGTCTAGTACCCAGATCTCCAGAATGGACGATCACGTTACACGCGTTCTCTCTCAGATGGATGACATAGATTACTTTCAGGTAATTTCCCATGGAAATTCTCGACCTCATGTCATCGAGACTTCCAATTTCCCAATATGTGAAACCCTGGTGAGCCAACCCTCCTTTCGGGATTTTTCCTTCTATTCACGAGCTTAAACCTCGCGCAACTTCTGTCAGATCTGACGGCTGACAGCTATTTTCTCGGGATTTGACGGCTCAGATCTATCCCACCTCACGCATTCTTCCACTACTTCATGGATGTGGAAAGATCAACAGTCCAAATGTTNATTCACGAAGATAGAGAGAAAAAGGGGCAAGGTATGTAATTCCCTTGTTACTTTCGTCAATCTGACGATCATGAATGACCATGGGTCTTCTGAAAGGATCTCATCTATCGATTCGTTACTTATCCTTACGCTGCTACTTAGAAATCTTAAGAGGGTCATTCCTCCTCGTACAGGGTTATTAAGACTTGCACCTTCAAGTCCTTTTTCTAGGTTCTTGGTAAACCTTTCCAATGAGGGAATCTCTATGAAGAGATCTTTACCAAGGAATCCCAAGAGATAGACAAGGGGAAACAATTTCCCGAGGACGGACTGGAAGTCTGACTTGGTTCAACTCATGCATAATTAAATTCATTTATCAACATAAGCCGCGCATGGTCTTTCTGTCATAAGCATATATCCATTATTTCTTATCAAAACACTGCACATACATTCTTATACTATAATCATTCATAATTTCACAGTTCTATGAGCATATATATATCAGTATATGAATTTTAGGATGCAATATGTAAAACACTTATCAAAAATAACACCAAAAGTGGGTGCAACTGCTGAGAGGGATGCTCGTTTCCACCCAACCGTAGGCATAGCGACTCCCAGTGGATTTACCACTAGCCAAACCCGAGATGAGACCACGATGTTGTGAGGCTACATCTCCCTGTTTGCCAGTGACCAGGAGCGAAGGTGGCAATCCTTCCTCTCTGCTATCACTCACTCTGCTTAATTCCATAGTTCCTCTCGCATCTGCCCCCAATCACTTCTACCATATGCCTTATCCTCTTGCGAGGTTACGTGTGGCACGATTTCCCTCGTGCTGAACAGGCCTGACAGCTCTATGGATGGGTGGTTCACCATCCCATCCCTCATTAAGCCATCCACCTACTAGCCCGCGAGACATTAAATTCGGGGCCAGCGAGCCGCTTTTGGTTTTCTAGGCTAGTGGAGTCCAAATACGGTGTTAATTCTTGGTGGAAGTTAATGCCACCTTTTCAGGTGCCCTCCACCGCCATCATGGTCTCTTTTCTGCACATCCCCTCTCAACAGTTTTGTAATAAATTCAAAATGTTATTCACATTCATTGACCTTTTCATCAAGGTCCATTTACATCACATATTCATATTTATGAGTTTTCCATAGTTCTTGGCCAGTCTAGTTATATTTACAAGCTAGGGGAAACAGGGTGTTACAATTCTCTCCCCCTTAAAAGGAACATCGTCCTTGATGTTCTTATATACTAACATGTATTGCATGTACAAAAGTAAACAAAATTGGATATGCCTGTCTCATGGCATCCTCCATTTACCATGTAGCCTCATCTAAGCCAAAATATTTCCACTGCACCTTGACCTATGCAATGGTTTTGTTCCAGATTGGGGTTTCCTTTCTATCCAATATGCATTGGGGTTCTGGTAGAAATTCTCCCTACGGTTCCACCTGGATCACAGACCAGTCAATTATATTCTATCTCTGTAGGTGAGAAGACCTCCTTCAATTATCTGGTAGCCTTCATATTTTCCTTCAGAGGGTTCTTGCTGTAGGTACAGGGTCACAATTTGAATGAAGGGATCTGTTTCTTGTGCATTTCTGACTCTGTTCTTGACATCTGTCTTGCAGGTACTCACCGCTACCAGGTGAATCATTTTCATGCTTCTGCTAAGGGAATCAACCACCCTATTTTCCTTCCCTTTAATGTGTTTGATTTCAAAATCAAATTTGCTAAGGAGGGCCATCCATCTAGCTTGTCTAGCATTGAGTTTTGGTTGGTTGAATAAATACCACAATCCACAGTGATCTGTCATAAGCACAAATTTTCTTCCCAAGAGGTAATGCCTCCACATTTTTAAGGCATGCACTATGGTAGCCAGTTCTGGATCATGAGTCACATAGTTGACATCATTTTCATTCAATTTTAGAGATTCATAGTAGATCACCTTTCCTTCCTGCATAAGGACTCCTCCGAGCCCTTCTTTATAGGCATTTATGCACACAAGAAAGTCAGCTTCTGGGTCAGTGATTTTCAACACGGGTGCTTGGGTCAGTAGATGTTTCAAGGTTTGAAATATTTCTTCACATTGCTGTGTCCATGGGAATTTTTCCCCCTTCTTCTGGAGGGCAGTGATTGGGCAACCAATCTTGGAGAATCCTTTTATAAATCTCCTATAGCATCCCGCTAATCCCATAAAGGATCTGATGTCTGAGACATCCTTTGGGGTAGGCCATTCCATGATAGACCTGATCTTGTCAGGATCTACTGCTACCCTTTCCTCGGAAAAAACATGTCCCAAGTAATGTATTTGCTTATGAAAGAAGTCACATTTACTGAATTTAGCATAGAGATGATGCTCTCTTAGCACTTGCAGCACAAGTCTAAGGTCCTCTTCATGTTCTTCTCTATTCTTAGAGTAGATTAATATGTCATTAATGAAGACTAGTACAAATTTATCTAAAAATTTACAGACTACATTGTTCATTAAGCACATGAAAGTGGCAGGGGCATTGGTTAAACACAAATGGAACTACCACAAACTCATAATGACCATACCATGTCCGGAAAGTGGTTTTATGGATGTCTTCACCCTTAATTTGGACATGATGGTATCCCGACATCAAGTCAATCTTTGAGAAAATAGATGCACCCCCCAACTGATCGAACAGATAATTGATCCTGGGCAAGGGGTATTTGTTCTTTATGGTTACTTTATTAAGTTGTCTGTAATCTATACACAGTCTAAGGGTGCCATCCTTCTTTTTCACAAACAGGACTGGTGCTCCCCATGGGGACACGTTGGGTTGAATATAAACCTTATACATCATTTCTTTCAATTGCAATTTGAGTTCAACTAACTCAAGTGTGCTCATAATGTAGGGTGTTCTAGACACCAGCACCACTCCTGGTGAGAGCTCTATTGAGAAGTCAATGTCTCTTCTCGGAGGTAGACCCGGTACCTCCTCCGAAAAAACATCTCTATATTCCCTCAGGATAGGGTGATCATCAGGGCTTGGTTTAGCACCTTTGATTGTTTTTAATACCTATATTTCATATAGGGGAAATCCCTTTCGACAATACTTTCTCATTTGCAGGGCTGATATTTGTCTCACCGAGACCGGTTTTCGGATCCCTTGTAGGGTTATCCTTTTTCCTTCTTTGCTCACACATTCTAAGTTTTTATGGTAACAGTACAATTTGGATTTATGGGTGGCTATCCAATCCATACCGATTAACATATCGTACAATCCCGGGGGTAATACATTAAGGGTTTCTTGGGTGGGGAATTCACCCATCATAAATTGGCAGGTTGGTATGGCCTCTACTACCTTTCTCTTGGTGCCAGTGCCTAACTGTACCAACCATGGCTTAGTTTTCTTTCATGGCTGCAACTTACACTTATCAACAACTTTAGGGGGTATATAACTCAAATTTGAACCAGGGTCAATCAAAACAGACACTAGATGGTTGGAAATCATACCTTCTATTTCCACCACTGAAGCTTGGTGGTCAGCTTGGTTATTATCCAAGGCTGCATAAATTTATTGCACACTCCTTGCCACATCATTGACTATGGTAGCTTCCTGAATGTTATAGACTTTCTGACTGTTCTATTGTCGGTGTGGATAGTCTCTCAGGAGATGCTCTTCTCCGAAACCCCAACATTTCATAGGTTCTTTCTTTGGGTTATTAGTTTTCACTAGCATAGGTCCAGAAGTTTTGTTTCCGTCCACCGAGGGAAAGTTCTGTTGGAGTACACTCCAGGATAGATAGTTCGATCTGGGGTTCTTCTTGTAGTTTTTAAATCTTGAGGATTTGCTCCCCTTTTTCTGAAACCTCAAACCACTCTTCTATTTCCAGTCTCCATGAGACTCTGCCCGATGTCCATATTGTTCATGACAATATGTTTCCTTTCTTATAGTGTCTTCTAAGGTCTTTGGATCATCAAATTCAATTCGGTTCTGGTATTCCTTGGGTATCCCACTGATGAAGCATTGTGCCTTCACCTTCTCTGCTTTGATGTAGGGTACATATCTCAATAAGTCTAGGAATTTGTTGACATATTCCTCCATAGAAATTTGTCCCAATTTGAGTTCATAAAACTCTTTAGCCTTCTTGTCGAAATATCTTTTCAAAAAATACTTCTTCCGGAAGTACTTATCAAACTGTTTCCAAGACAGGTCCTCCTCACGGACCCATTTCATATTCTTAAGGTCTTCCCACCAAATGGAATCCTTTCCGTTTAGATTGAAAGTGGCCACTCAGGCCTTTAAATTCTCTGAAAAATCATGGACTCTGAAATATTTCTTCAGTCCAAGTAGCCAGGCCTCGGCTTCCTCTCCCTTCTTTATCTCACCATTGAAGGAGGGAGGTTTGGCCTTTCTGAATTCCTCAAATTTATGACTCTTGGAAGTATTTTTCTTCTTCTGTTTTCTGCGAGAATAGGAATTGGTCCTGCTGCTGGAAGAGCCTTCTGAATCACCAGCTTCCTTCTTATTTTAATCGTCTGGCACTGGTCCTTTACCTCTGGGGTGAACCTTTCTTGAGGTTCTTCTCTCACTATGGCCACTGACACGACCATGATTCTGCATCTCAGGTTCATGCTGCATTTGTCATTGTAGGTCGAATAAGCTCTACAATAAAACTGCATTAATTTCGATTTGCTTTTCTTTTTCTTTCATCATCCTTTCATTATCAGCCTTGCATCTTTGCAATTCAGCCATGAGACTCCTCACAGTATCGGCTAGGTCCGGAGGGGTTCCTATTGCTCTTGTTTCGTCGAACTCTTTGTCTTTGTTGTGGGAGCCTTCTCCCACCTCTTAGAGATTCATCATACCCTGTATCTGTAGACTCCCGTGGTTGATCGTCCGCTTGAGTGAAAAGACAAATGTTGGTTATTAGTCAAGAGTTAAATATTATTTTTATAATTTGTGCCTAAATTTATAACTCTCTCACATGCATACACAGTTGGGTTCTTGTTTTCAAGTTTTAATCCTAGGAAAAAGAGTTACATTAGGGGTTACTCTTCATAGGCGTACTTCAAACGAAGCTTATGCGTAGCTCGTGCATGAGCCCAATCAGGTTGAGTGCTATAACCATGCTTTGATACCACTTTGTAACACACCCACTACCTACAATCAAACTTTTTTTTTATTTCTCAATGATGAGAATCGTCGAAGCTCACAACAACGAAAAACCAATCCCGATCTACAGATCTTTATTACCTTGTCATGACCTCTTCTTCACGTGCTTCGGGTTTTGGAGTTTCATGATCTCTGACGACAACATTTCCTGTCCTCTCGAACTCCCGATCTCCGATGAGCAATTTTACCGATCCGTGCCCTTTATGTGTTAGCCCCCCTGGCTATGCTCTGGTCCACATGACATTCACCCTATATGACAACAACCATACCTCCTCATCGGGTTTTCAGACGTTTCAATGTTTAAATACACTCATCCTCAGGATTCGTGATCCCTCGAATCCCGACGTGTTCCTTATGCACTAGCTCTCCTGGCTAGGCTCCTGGCCCATACGACCGTTATCCTCGTGACCGTAGTCTTACTTCTCATCAGGGTTTAGAGATTTTAAGTGCCACAATTCATTGGCCCACGAGATTCCTGATCCTTCAAATCCTGACGCGCTCCAACTTCTGTTAGCTCTCCGGGCTAGACCTCTGGCCCACGTGACCACTATTTCACAAGACCACAGCCTTGTCTCCCATCGGGGTTTCAAACATCACAATCTAAAAATGCATAAACATTTTGTCCTCGAAATCCCCGATATCCCGATACGACGTCAGTTTCCGCTAGTCCCCTAGGCCAGACCTTTTGGGTCCATATGACCTCCCTCTATATGACCACCATCCTACCATCTATCGGGGCTTCGAGGTTTCTAATGCTAAAAAACATTTGCCCATGGGATTACTGATCCCTCGAATCCCGATTCTCTGATAGGCTGATAGCTGGCCCCACGATCGCACTCTTCTCCTTATCAGGGTTTCAGACTTCGCGATTCCAAAATTCCCAAACCTCTCGTCACCAGGATTCCCAATATCCCGATGACCAATATACCGATAGACGACTTCCTGTTGGGACTTTTCCCGATGGCTTCGATTGCTTCCGCGCATCCTCCTTTGATGGATGGTCTTGGTTAACTCTCAGGATTTCGCAACTTCTGATGTCCTGGATGCCTTGTCCCTAGGACTCACGAAATGTCGGACTCCGACTCCCTTCAGATCTCTGACATCCATCCCAGGTGAATGGATGGTTCAGATTGCTCCTCGCGTTTTCAAGACTTCTGATGTCCCAACTTTCACGACCTCAGGAACTCCTATTTCCTGAATGTCGACGTCTCGATGTCTAGTACCTGGATCTCCGGAATGGATGATCGCATGACATGCGTCCTCTCTCAGATGGACGGCCCAAATTGCTTCCAGGTAATTTCCCATGGAAATTCCCGATCTCATGTCATCGAGACTTCCCATTTCCCGATATATGAAACCCTGATGAGCCAACCCTCCTTTCGGGATTTTTCCTTTTATTCATGAGCTTAACCCTCATGCAACTTCTGTCAGATCCGACGGCTGACGGGTATCTTCTCAGGATCTGATGGCTCATATCTGTCCCACCTCATGCATTCTTCCACTACTTCGTGGATGTGGAAAGATCAACAGTCCAAATGTTCTCATGGACCTTTGGGGGGGGGGTATACGATCCCAATTTCATCGCTATTCATGAAGATAGAGAGAAAAAGGGGCAAGGTATGTAACCCCCTTGTTACTTTCATCAATCTGATGGTATTGAATGACCATGGGTCTTCCGACAGGATCTCATCCATCGATTCGTTACTTATCCTTACGCTGCTACTTCGAAATCTTAAGAGGGTCATTCCTCCTTGTACAGGGTTATTAAGACTTGCACCTTCAAGTCCTTTTTCCAGGTTCTTGGTAAACTTTTCCAAGGAGGGAATCTCTATGAAGAGATCTATACTGGGGCATCTTGGGAGACGGACAAGGGGAAACAATTTCCCAAGGATGGACTGGAAGTCTGACTTGGTTCAACTCATGCATAATTAAATTCATTTATCAACATAAGCCATGCGTGGTCTTTCTTTCATAAGCGTATATCCATTATTTCTTATCAAACACTGCAGAGACATTCTTATACTATAATCGTTCATAATTTCACAGTTCTATGAGCATATATATATCAGTATATGAATTTCAGGATGCAATATGTAAAACACTTATCAGAAATAACACCAGAAGTGGGTGCAACTGCTGAGAGGGGTGCTCGTTTCCACCCAACCATAGGCATAGTGACTCCCAGCATATTTACCACTAGCCACCCCCGAGCTGAGACCACGATTCTATGAGGCTGCATCTCCTTGTTTTCCAGTGACCAGGAGCGAAGTTTGCAATTCTTCCTCTTTGCTATCACTCACTCTGAGTAATGCTAGAGTCCCCCTCGTGTCTGCCCCCAAACACTTCTACCATACACCTTATCCTCTTGCGATTTTATGTGTGGCACTATTTCCCTTGCGCTAATCAGGCCTGACAGCTCTACAGATGGGTGGTTCACCATCCCATCCCTCATTAATCCATCCGCCTACCAGCCTATGAGACATTAAATTTGGGGCCAGCGAGTCACTTTTGGTTCTCCGGGACAGTGGAGTCCAAATATGGTGTCAATTCTTGGTGGAAGTTAACACCACCTTTTCAGGTGCCCTCCACCGCCATCGTGGTCTCTTTTCTGCACATCCCCTCTCAGCAGTTCTGCAATAAATTCAAAATGTTATTCACATTCATTGACCTTTTCCTCAAGGTCCATTTACATCACATATTCATATTTATGAGTTTGCCATAGTTCTTGTGCAGTCCAGTTATATTTACAAGCTGGGGGAAATAGGGTGTTACAAAGGATTTGTTTATTTTTGGGCCCACCATATGGGAGAGGTGGAATTCCCAGAATTCCAACCTCAAAAAAGAATTGATGGACTATCTAGAAAACCTTTTTGGTGTAGATACTTTTAATAAGACCTTGGCCATGGCCGTAGCTAGACAATATTTAGAATATACATGAGAAACATATAGGAGTCACTTGAAACAAAATGATAGGTATGAGAATCGTCTAATGACTCGAGAGAGGGAGTGGAAGGCCCTCATTGAGGATGCAAATGAGAAGAAATTGACAGATGAAGGAAAAACACCCTCTGGTCCCAGAAGGTAAATTAAAATTTCAATTGAATACCTTCAATTTTTTTTAGATGTAAATAAACATGTGGTATATATTAACATACTTTAAACTTTTGATGATAAGTTGATTGACACATCAAAGGCCACAAAAGTAAGGCTTTCCAAATGTGGACAACACAAGCTAGGTCAGGGTGGCTACTTGAAGTTGCAGTCATGAATTGTAAGTACCTAAATATATTATTTGTATCACCTTAAAACTTTTAGGTAATTCCAACGAATAACATAAAAAATACATACTCTTATGCAATGCATGGTGACAAGTTTGGTACTGAAACCATGGAGGAAGAACTCAAGCTTGGTTACAAGTACGGCTATAAACCGGTAGTTGAACACCGAAAAAGCTTGGGGTAGATATCAAGAACCACTTTGCAGGATAAGGTAAATAAAATTTAATCCACATTAACCTTTATTATTAAAAGAATACAGTCATGTTGGATATTATTAACATTTACAAATTTGTTTTAATCAGGGGAGTAGCACTATCAATGAAATCACTAGTCCTATTGGAGAGCAGTGCGTTGATAGCAGTTTGCAACTAGAAGATAATTCTGATCCCATTTAGTCCCAATTTTCCATGGAGACGCAACTGCACAATGGTGCTATGACCGAGCTGGGACATCATGGTAATATGGTTTTATTTTAATCATGTTGTATAAGTTATACTTAATTATACATTTATGATTGTCATTATAAAGTTTGTGGTCTCAATGGCAGAGAATGTTGTACTTGAGGCTCATACCGTTGAAGAGGAGAACGCGGGGGAAACCATTCCAATGGTGTCGACCAATGCACCAGGTAAATAATTGCATTGCATGTGTTTTTTTTAATATGATTGAACTAGTTCAATGATATTTAAAAACTGGCCATTTAAATTTTGTATTTTCTTCTTTTGTAGGTGATGCCTCATTACAATGACCTCCATTATAGCATGAGTACCCCGCGACTAGGCATGCTCTGCATGATAGGACGCAATCACAATCAGATTTTGAAGAGAACCTAGAGAATGAAGACATAGATATTGATGAAATGATTAGGAACTATAGGGCTAATAAGAAGAGGCCGGCTAAAAGTACTAAATTATGATGTACATTAATATTTTAATATTTTATTATGTTTGTTTTTGCTATAAATATTTCAATACATTTATATGATGGGTATTGGGGAATTGAGAGTGATGTGAGGGGGGGGTGGAGGGGCCATAAGAGCTTCCTCCTTCACGTGGTTGGCCCTGTTTAGTAGAGAATAATTTATTGGAATCGTTTAATCTTGGAGTAAACATCCCTCGATCCAACATAGCAACAACAAAGTCAATGTTGACTTCGTTGCTGCTACTTCAAATCAAGGGAGACATTTTGATCAAATATTAGATTTATGGCTCCAATAAATTATTCTTGAAACCAAGAGGATCTCATTCAGGTATGTTCCAACACTCTCGTAAAAATGCATATTAGAGTAAATAATGCACTACAAATATTACTTGTACTGATTTTTTAGATATTTAAGGACGTTGAATGATTTTGGCAGGTACTTTAAGATCTTTCTTCGTCGATTGAGTGAAGTTCAAGACTAATAGAGGGCCATACATCAGAAGAGAAACATGTGGGGCCAACCATTCCAACTGTACTATATACTTTTATGTCGCCATCAATTCTAGTTATTTTAATTTAGATCTGTTTATTTCTTTTTAAATATAATATAGCTAAAAATGCGTGTAGTGAATAAATGGAGCATCCTTGGCACCTACAAGCATCAAATTGGTTAATATGGATCTATTACCAAAGCTATTAGATATGCATTAGAAGTTGTATATTGGGAATAATAGGGGGGTTGGCATGCCTTGAGAACATTGTTAATTACAATTAAACTAAGGAATGACTATAGAAAATAAAATATTTGGAGAAATAAATTCACAGCTTGAAAAGCTAAAACATCGTGGCCTTCTACTCAATTCTGATTTCTTTATGTGTCAATGCCTTATAAACCAACTCCATCTCAAAATTGTTATCTATGTACGATTATTCACAACACATGCCCAACTAGACATTAACACACACACTCAATTAAGAAGAGGGGTGTTAATGTGGAAGGAAATTCCAACATAGGGATATGTCACTATAGAGATAGAATGTAACATCACCATAGATAAAAACCACAAGCCAAAGACAACCCACAAGGCATGACACCGAAACCATCGACGATGTTAGTAATAGAGTCGAGGAGGATGCTATCACATCAACCTGTGGAATTTCACCCAAAGACAGTGTCCAGATCAGCAATGTTTTTGGCACATAGATAACAACCACAATCCCAATATGGCCCACAAAGAATGACACCAAAACTATCAGCAATGTCAGTCCAAGAGCGAGGGAGGATGCCATGACATCAACCCAGGGACTTGCAGCCCAAATCCATCTTCCAGATTGGCAAAGATTTTGATGTGAGCAATGGCTTGTATACTATCTCCATCTTACAATTGTTATCCATGTGGGATTATTCACGACACAGTGAAACACACCCAGCAGTGATGTTTAACGCACACAAACACACAATTAAGAAAAGTATTAATGTGAACACAATCCTAACATAAGAATATGCAACCGTAAATATAGCTTGTAACATCACATAGAAAACAACCACAAGCCAAATATCGCCCATGTGATATGATACCAAATAAACAGGCACTGGTAGTATCAGGGTGAGGGAGGATTGTGTTTTTTTAAATAACCTTGGTTGTTGGAGGATTGGGATGAAGGTGGAGTATGAAGAGTTGGTGCCCATAGCAATAAATGGGATCCATTCATCCCGGGACATGTTTTTTTGGGGTGTTTGTGCTCAGGAGAAGCTTCCTACATTTTATAAGATGAGAGACTATTTCAAGTAGAGTGTAGGAGAGTTAGAACCCTACCCTCATGGGGAAGATGAGGAAAGTGTTGACATTACTAAGACAACTTAGAGGGGGGGGGGGGGNTGAGCTTAAACAATTTTAAGTCTATTAAAACATTATTAATCTTTCTTCAAGTGATCATCAACAATATACAACATATGGACAGTAAAAGTAAAGAGCATCAGTCACACATAAGGTATACACAGAGACAGATTTTTTCACGAGGAAACCCATAAAGGGAGAAAACCTCTTCTTCTGCGAAATAATAGACAGTCTTTTAACTTTTGTACATCATCTATAATTGAGCACCAACTCAATGTGAGGCTGCTACCTCTGTTTTACAGGCTGCAACTTGTTTGAGACCACCAAATCTCTGGTTTCTCTAGCACCCACTAGAAGGAAGCACCAAATCCCTTAATGTTCCAGCACCAACTGGATGGAAGCACCAACTTCCATTTACACAGGCTCCAACCTGTATAACAGAGAACACTTGTTCTCCCTTGCACCACCCTGCCACCCTGGCTTCTCTGGCTGCAACCAGATGGAAGCTACAACTTCCTGTGTTCAAGTTCTCACTTGAACCTCTAAGGACAACAGTCCCGCCGAGCACCTCCCAACCTCCCTAGAATATGAATGAATAAATAAACAGTCAACTATGCAGATAAATCAATTCTTACCAATCTTTCTTTGTTCTATAAGTCTAATCTTCTTCTAACTGTTCTGCAATTCTTCTCTTCCTTTGTCTATTCAGTGGGTCTACTCCACATCAAGTTGTTTTGTCATTCTACTCTGCTTCAAATTATTTTTTTATTCTTCTCTGCTTCAAGTTCTCTTCATCATCTGTTACTCTTCTCTGAGTTTCATCTCCCACTGTGCATATTCTCAATCTTACATTGCACATTCTATGATTTTCCCTTTCTTACAGTTTCATTCATTTTTCATACAGAACAACAAAATCCACACAATCTGTCTCATCTTCTTTTATACACACTTCCACGATGGTTCCACTTCACATTCCCTTAGGCAAAAGAAAGACAACTGTCCAAGCAACTGAAACGCTAACTAATTGGCAATCATGAGTCTGTTTCGCTAACAGATTCGAAACTGAGGAGTTAACTGTGAGACAGAACAGTAACCCTCCGATCAACACTTCATCTGATGGTTCAGATCATTTCGTGATTTCGCATATCGCGATTTTGACACTCTTGACTTTCATTTTTTTTGTCACTTCAAAGTCCCAATCCATGAAACTCCGTAATGGAGTCGTATCAATGGTCCAGATCACATCTCGATGTTAAGAACCAAACATCAATATAGCATAGAAAAACCTCAGGAAAAGTACTCAACGCCTTGAAAAAGAGATAATTTCATATAATAAGCCTCTTCGAGGGGGCAACCTCCTTTTAACCCACTTAAATGTTCAAGTACATGATGATTCAAAATGAAAATGTCTCCTTCGTATATATAGGAGACTAAGAGGTATAATTAAAACTAATGGCTTAAAGTCGACATAAATAAAATAACATTACTAACATAATATGCCCCAATTAAGGGGTAATAAATAACATTAGTAATCTAATATGCCCCAATTAAGGGGTAATGAGCCAATATTAGGGCTTAACATGCCCCTCCCCTTGAGACATGTGTTGTCCGCAACGCTTGAGTAACTCTGGATGCTTCTGTATAAAAGACTCATCTTCTGAAGTGGAATCTTTAGCCGTTAGTTTCGTCCATTTAATGAGATACTCTGAAATGGATATATTCCTCAGTTGGCGAATTCTTGTGTCAGTGGTGACTTCAAGCTCCAATATGATTTTTCCTTCCTCGTCAAGTTCTGGAAATATAGTTTGAACTGGGATATTGTCCCCTATAACCTTCTTTAATCATGAAACATGGAAAACTGGGTGTACTCATGAAGATGCAGGCAACTCCAATTTGTATGCCATAGTACCAATCTTTTGCAACACCTTATAAGGGCCATAGTACTTTGGTGATAATTTATTATCCTTCTTGGCTTGCTTAAGAGACATCTGTTTGTATAGTTGTAGTCTTAAAAATACCCAATCCCCTACTTCAAAACTTCTTTCACTACGATGTTGATCTGCTTGTTGTTTCATGCGATTCTGTGCCATGGTCAGGTTGTCCTTTAAGATTTGCAGAATTTTTTGTTGATTCTCGATGTGATATTCCACTGCTTGAAACTTAGATTTTTCTTTTAGAGAAGAAGTGATGGAAGGAGGGTGGTATCCATCAAGTGCCATAAATGGTGTCATTTTTGTTGCAGTGTGAAAGGAAGTGTTATACCACCATTTTTCCAATGGTAATCATTTTAACCATTGCGTTTGTTTATCAGAGACAAAACAACGAAGGTAGACTTCTAGACATTTGTTCACTATCTCAGTTTGTCCATTAGATTGAGGATGATAGGATGAGCTATGAGCCAATTGAGTACCCAAATAAGAAAATAATTATGTCCAAAAATGTCCAGTGAATATGGGATCTCTGTCACTTACAATAATATTCGGGCTGCCATGTAGCTTTTGAACTGTCTCCATGAATGCGGTGGCAACTGTACTAGCTTTGAAGGGATGAGAGAGTGCAAAAAAGTGTGCATACTTGGTCAGTCTATCAACAATCACCATGATGACACTCTTTCCTTCAGACTTTGGTAACCCTGTGATGAAATCCATGGAAACCTCCTTCCAGTGCTGACTTGGGATGGATAATGGTTGTAAAAGACCTGAGGTCTTAATTGTTTCCACCTTATTTTTTTGGCAAACCACACTTTCTGCCACAAACCTTTGAACATTAGTTTTAAGGCCATCCCAAAAAAAATCCTTCTTGACTCTATGGTAGGTTTTCAAAAATCCTCAGTGCCCTCCTACTGGAGAGGTGTGCAATTCCAATAGTACCTTTTGATTGAGTTGGGAGTTCTTACATAAATATAAGCGATCTTTGTACCATAGTGAATCATTTTTCCATGTAAATGTATCTGACGCACTAGAATCCTGTTGCAACCTTTGAATGAGAGTCCACACTTTTTCGTCATTTTTCCATTCATCCCTTGTCTTTATTATCCAATCGGGTTGGATGATCGAGATAGCACAAAGAAAGGCATCAACATCTTCATCCATTCTTGAGAGTGCATCTGCCACAACATTTTGCTTCCCCTTTTTATAGACGATTTCAAAATCATAGCCCAATATCTTGGTTACCCATTTTTGTTGTTCTTCTGAAGATAGTCTTTGTTTCAAGAAGTATTTAAGACTATCATGATATGTTTTGACCTTGAAGTGCCTACCTATTAGGTAAGGACACCATTTTTTCAATGCATGTAGTATTTCCATCATTTCCTTCTGATAAATGGGTTTGTGTAAGTCCCTTCCCTTGAGTGGCCGACTTTCAAAAGCCAAGGGCCTTCCTTCTTGCATTAGGACAACACCAATTCCATTTCCCGAGGCATCACATTCCACAATAAATGTTTTTGTGAAGTTTGGAGTGGTCAAGATAGGAGGTGTACACATCACCTCTTTAAGTTGTTCAAAATCTTTAATTGCCTCTGGAGTCCATGAAAATGCATCCTTCTTAGTTAGTGCCATTAAAGGTGTTTCTATTCTTCCATAGTTTTGAACAAACTTGGAGTAGTAACCTGTCAAGCCCAAAAATCCTCTAAGATTTTTTAATGTTTTGGGAGTCATCCAGTCCATCATGGCCTTAATCTTGTTAGGGTCTACCTTGACACCTTCATGAGATACAATATGACCCAAATACTCTACCTCTTTTACTCCAAAGAAACATTTGGATGGTTTGGCATATAGTTGTTTCTCCTTTAGTAGTTGTAGAACCTTGTCAACATTTTGCACATGATCCTCCCAAGATTTTCTATAGATTAGTATATCATCAAAAACTACTAACACAAATTTTCGAAGGAAGGGCTTGAAAATGGAATTAATCAACCCTTGGAATGTG
>ML783485.1:32841-48529 GCA_009831015.1 Picea engelmannii | reverse complement strand
ACCTTTTTCTTTTTGATGTATCCTTCGATCTTGAGGGTTTGAGGAGTGCTAATTCCAGCCAATGCATTACATGATATCGTGGGAGTCAACTCTTCAGACGAAATTGCTTCTACGTTTTCATCTTGAGATGGTTCTTGTTCTTGTTCTTCCTCCTCTTCAAAATCTATGTAGAATAATTTCTTCTCACCACACTTATGTCCCTTACTTTACTTGTTGTCACAATTAAAGCATAAACCTTTTGCTTTTCTTTCCTCCAATTGTTGAGGTGTCAACCTTGTAGGTTGAGGTGTTTTAGGAGAAGGAGCATTGTTCTCTCTATAGATGTTAGGATAGGTCCTTCTAGTAGCCATAGCTGTATTTTTACTTTCAACATTTCTTGCCACCTTAATTGCATTCTCCAATGATTTGGGTTCCCAAAGGTGAACCTCATGTTGAATTTTATCCTTTAAAGTTCCTATGAATACATCAATCAAGTGCTCATCTGGAATATAGGTTAACTTTATATTCAATCTTTGGAAGTTCTCAATGTGCTCGGTAACTGAACCCTTTTGCTTGAGATTTATCAATTGGATAAAGAAGGTATTACTCCTTGTATTCTCATAGTGTGCTATCATTTCTTCCGTGAAAATTGTCCAAGTGACGAGTGATTTGCGAGAACAAAGCCATCGATACCAAACAAATTGATTAGGTTCTAAATATAAAGAAGAAATTCGTACCTTTTGTGTAAGTGGCACATTATGGAGATCAAAGAATTTCTCCATTTGAAGTATCCATGTGATTGGGTCCTTTCCATCAAACTTCCTCATGTCAATATTAGGAACGTTCTTGGTCTTCAAACCAAAGTTGGAGTTTCTCCATTCTTGAATCACCTTCCTTGTGTCCACATCATGAATTTCATGGGATGCATTTTCACTTTCAGGTGTCTTCTCTATTATGAATTTTTTCAATACTTCCATGATCTCCCTTTTTAAACCATATATATTAGTGTCCAACTTAACTTCCATTGAATCCATCTTAGTATCCAACTTAGCTTCCATTGAATCCATCTTAGTATCCATCTTAGCTTCCATTGAATCCATCTTATTTTTTAGTTCATTTATGTCCCTGCGCATTTCTTCGCCTTCAGCAAGAGTCCAAGTAGGATTTTCTAGAGGCTTATTTGGTGTATAAATTCCCTTTTTGGGTGTCATGTTGGCCAAGTATCACTTTTGAACCTTGATTTTGAGGTGGTTCTGCTAGACAATATTTCTTCTGTTGTATCTACCAATTTTTGGCCCTTCTGGGTATGAAACTTTCTCCTATGTATTTCTATGATATTTCTTCTCTATAGTTCCATAGGTATGATAAAAATTGGATGTGCCAAGTGGAATTTACGGTAACTTCCCGACAACTTACCTATTTTTGGCCTTTCCAGGAGATCTCCCTTGTATAGTGTGCCCCGCACAAAATAATTGATATAAAATTCTGAAACTCACACCCAAAATGATACAAACTCTCCATGATCCAATGAAACCATTCCCACACAATTTGGATACTCTAAGAAGAGGTTATAATTGTTTTACCTGGAACACCTTCTTGAGACTAGTCAATAGGACTAGTCAGATACCCTATCTTACACAGGGTGTATCTACAAATTTAAGATGAACCAGAAGCTTAACCTTTTACCATGGATATATTACTAATTTCTATAAATGGCCTCCAGATTTTAGGGTCTGAAACATTACAGAAAATGTTTTATAGAGAAAATTCCGCAATGACTCATTTCAGGATGATTCCAGAACCCTATCTTGTATAGGTTATATCTCCGAAAATATAAGGCCTCAGGAGATGAATTTTGAGCCCAACGTATATTGATCCATCTTATAAATATCATCCAAGCCGTTCCTTTTGAAATGTTGTAGAAAAAAGGTTATAGTGAAAATTCCACAGTGTCACATATGTAGCAGCAAAACCCCAAGACCTTGAGCTCTGATACCATATGTTAAGAACCAAACATCAATATAGCATAGAAAAACCTTAGGAAAAGTACTCAAATATTTGAAAAAGAGATAATTTCAGATAATAAGCCTCTTCGAGGGGGAAACCTCCTTTTACCCCACTTAAATGTTCAAGTACCTGATGATTCAAAATGGAAATGTCTCCTTGGTATATATAGGAGACTAGGAGGTATAATTACAACTAATGGCTTAAAGCCAACATAAATAAAATAACATTACTAATCTAATATTCCCCAATTAAGGGGTAATAAATAACATTACTAATCTAATATGCCCCAATTAAGGGGTAATGAGCCAATATTAGGGCTTAACACTTGATTTGACGGTTGCAATTATGTTGCGATTTCGCATATCACGATATCGAGATTCTTGATGTTAATATTATTTGACATCTCCAACACTCGACTCTCGAAACACCAAAATGGACTTGGATCAATGGTCCATATTCAATCTTGATTCAATGGGTGCGATTAAATCACGATTTCGCATATCGCGATTTCGAAATTCTTGTTTCATTATTCCTTTTCCCTCTCCATGTCGTGATTTGCGAAACTTCTATATGGAGTTGGATCAATGGTCCAGATTTGATCTTGATTCAACGGTTGTGATTGAATCACGACTTTGCATATCCCGATTTTGGCATTCTTATTGCATTGTTTTCTTGTCTCTCCATGTCGTGATTCGCGAAACTCCGATATGGAGTTGGATCAACAGTCCAGATTTGATCTTGATTCAATGGCTGCAATTAAGTCGCGATTTTTCATATTGCAAAATTGGGATTCCTATGGATGATATTACTTGACATCTCCAACTCTCAATCCCTGAAACTCTGACATGGACTGGAATCAACGGTCCAGATCTGATCTTGATTCAACGGCTACGATTAAGTCACGATTTTGCATATCGCGAAATCGAGATTCCTATGGATGATATCACTTGACATCTCCAAATCTCGATCCCCGAAACTCTGACATGGACTGGAATCAATGGTCCAGATTCAGCTTTAATCTGGCGACTGAGATTAAATCGTGATTTCGTATATCGCGATTTCGAGAGGTTAGCGAACATCGTTCCTTTGACTCTCCAATCAGCGAACTGACGATCTATCCCCACGTGTCCTACCCGTAAATGGACGGTCTTCATTCTTTCAAAATTTTGTATGCCCACTTCTCCTTTTACTTTAAAGAGCGTGCAGGTTCTCCTTGATCCAACGATGGTCGAGTCCTGCACTTGGATCTAAATTCTGAGATCTGTCCTCCTCCTCAGTGCACTCTTCTTGTCTACATTTAGATCTCATGACCCTCGTTCTATCGGGAATTTGAAGGGGATCCAACGAACATAAATTGTTCTCAAACCTTACGGGCCTAGCTCTTCAGCATGCTCTTATTCAGATCTGACAGCCATCGGGAATTTAGGAAGAGATCCAACGAACACGGTTTTTTCTCTTCCCTGATTATCACTGCATCGCTGATCATCATTGTTGTACTCAAGCCATCATCACTACTGTACTTTCCATCAATGACAAGTATACGTTGCTTGTAAAACATGCCTCTGTACATTCTTCCTATACTCATGCCATCTTTACTTATGCCCATCTGTTACATTCTTCCTGTACTTATGCCATTCATTGTCTGTTAAATATTTGCTAACAATCTCCCCCTTTGGCATTGATGCCAATACAAGCACCCTCATGCATTCGGACTCGACTCTCCTCCCGAACTCTTTTCTCCCCCTTTGACATCAATGTCAAAGAAGAAACATTCTTCCCCTAATCTTGTTGCAAAACGTACTCCCCCTATCGACTATAAGCATCTTGGAAATACACTAGATATTCAATAAGTACTCCCGTTGACCAGGTGACAGATTAGTCATAAGAAATTATAACCCTCAATTTTTTATGAAGATATCCAAAAGGGGTCACTGCTAATGGTTTAGTAAAGATACCAGCCATCTGTTCTTTGGAAGGAATATAATTCAGCTAAAAAATTATGTTTGTAACTTGTTCTCTGACAAAATGGTACTTTATTGGAATATTCTTAATCTTGGAATGAATAACAAGATTCTTGGAGACACTAATGGCACTGGTGTTATCACAATGAATTGGAATAGGGTCAGTGTAAGTTACCTTCAGATCTGCAAGAGTTTGTATCATCCATAAGATTTCTGTGAAGCAAGTAGCAACAACAATGTATTTTGCCTTTGTAGTGGATAATGAAATGGATCCTTGCTTTTTACTAAGCCATGCAACTAATGAGTCACCCAGAAAGAATGCTCCTCCACTTGTGCTTTTTCTCTCATCAACACAGTTTGCCCAGTTTGCATCTAAATAAGTAGTTAACTGGAAATTCTGATTTCTAGGATACCACAGACCATAAGTCATTGTTCCCTTCAAGTATTTAAATATCCTTTTGACAACTACCAAATGACTTTGTTTAGGAGAAGACTGAAAATGACCTACCATTCCAACAGCTTGCATTATATCAAGATGGGATGTTGTGATGTACAGAAGAATGCCTATCATAGAGCGATATGTCCTTTGATCAACATCTGGTGAGATATCATCTTTACTCAGCTTACAACCAACCACCATAGGTGTGCTAACTGTAGAGGAATCTTCCATCTGAAATTTCTTCAACATCTCTTTCAAATATTTTTCTTGAGAAATAAAAATCCCTATAGAGCTTTGTTTTACTTGTAGGCCAAGAAAATATGACAGTTCTCCTATCATGGACATTTCAAATTCTATTTGCATAGAATTAGCAAACCACTGGACAGATGATTCATTAGTATAGCCAAAAATAATATCATCTACATAAACCAAAACAACTAGTAAATTATCACCTTCAGACTTAATGTAAACATTACTGTCAACAATACCTTTCTTGAACCCTTTTTCTTGTAGAAATTTGTCCAGTCTATAATACCAAGCTTGTGGTGCTTGTTTTAGTCCATATAAGGCCTTCTTCAGCTTGCAAACATAATTAGGATTATCTTTCAATGAGAATCCTTCAGGTTGCTCCATATATACTTCTTCCTCTAAATCCCCATTAAGAAATGATGACTTAACATCCATCTGATAAACTTTCAAGTTCTTATGACATGAATAAGCAAGAAACATTCTGATAGCTTCCAATCTTGCCACTGGTGAAAAAGTTTCATCAAAGTCCTAACCTTCAAATTGTGCATATCCTTTACATACCAATCTGGCTTTATTTCTAACAACTTGTCCTTTTTCATTCATTTTATTCTTGAACACCCATTTCGAACCTATTATGTTCTTGTCTTCAAGTCTAGGGACAATCTCCCAAGTATTGTTCTTCTCAATCTGATCAAGCTCTTCATTCATTTCTCTAATCCAATTATCTTCCTGGCTAGCTTCCTCAAAATTTTTAGGTTCATTCATAGATAAAAAGGAAACATGAGATTGTTTTGAGTCTTTAATCAATTTCCTTCTTGTCTAAACTCCTTCATTTATATCCCCAATTATCTGATTTTCAGGATGATTCTTTCTAATAATTCTGAGAGGTGATTTTGCTTCTATCTGCTTATCTGTGTCAGTTTGAATATTAGTATCTTCATCTGATATAGACTCTTCTCTTTCTGATCCTTGGACCTGTTCATCTTAATCTTCAACTCTATCTTTTGTTCTTGGTTCATCACTGCTTACATTTCTGACTAGGATTTCTTCATCAACTTTTATATCTATACAATCAACTAGCTTGTGCAGTCTCTTATTGTAGCATATGTACCCTTTACTATTTGTAGCATAACCCAGGAAGATACCTTCATCAACTCGATCATCATATTTGCCAATATTTTCATCATTGTTCTTGATATAACATTTACTCCTGAAAACTTTAAAATGCTTGATTGAAGCAGGTCTTCCAAACCAAAGTTCATAAGGGGTCTTGTCACTGTGTGGTCTGATATGAGCTTTGTTAAGGATATGAATAGTTGTATGAATTTCTTCCACCCAATATGTCTGAGGTATGTTCCTTTCATTCATCATTGATATTTCCATTTGTTGTACTGACCTATTCTTCCTCTCAACAACTCCATTTTGTTGTGGAGTCCTTGGAATTGTGTACTCTCTTTTGATCCCATGCTTATCATAGAACTCTTTGAAGTTCCCTGAACTAAACTCTTCTCCTCTATCAGACCTTACTACCTTTAATATTTTTTCTGTTTGATTCTCAGTCAGAGCCTTAAATGCTTTGAATTTTTCAAAAGCTTCAGATTTTTCTTTCAAAAAGGCAACCCAAGTTAGTCTAGAATAGTCATCAATAATCAACATAAAGTAATTTTATTTTCTTGTACCTTCTTTCCTTGATGGACCACATAGATCCATATGTACTAACTGGAGAGGTTTTTCTGTTGAGGGAAAGTTTTTAGATTTGAACTGAGTGCGAGTAAGCTTTCCTATCTGACATGATTTACAAATAGAGTCATATGGATTTGATATATTCAGAAGATCTTTTACTGCCCCATTGTTTCTGAGTTTGATTATGTGATAAAAATTTAGGTGACCAAGTCTCCTATGCCACAACCAAATTTCATCATATTTTATTAAGTGACATTCTTCTTCTTCTTCTTTTAAAACATAGACATTGTTTTCTGTTCTTATACCTTTTGCAACTAGCTGACCTAAATCCACAGTTTTTATTCTACAGTCTTTAGAGGTAAAAAAAACTTCACACCCTCGGTCATAGACTTGAATGACACTAAGAAGATTATGTTTCAAATATTCTACAAACAACACATCTTGAGCTTTTCTTTTTCCATTACACAAACTTACAATTCCTTTACCATTTATCTTTCCTAGTGCATCATTTCCAAAAGTTACATTCCCTGATTTGCTATCACTTAGAGTTAGAAACTTACTTCTGTGTCCAGAGATGTGTTTGGAGCATCCACTGTCAATATACAAAGGACTCCTTTTCCTTTGGGCTGATAGAACTAGTCCACACATGTCATCTACTTTCTTCTTCCAAACTTTGACATTTTCAATAGTGGGGATCAAATCTAAATTGTATTTCCTTAAGCGACAGTCTGCAGCTTTATGACCATAATTATGACAGTTGTAACATTCTGGTTCACTGAATAAGAGATCATAACGATTTTTATGCACATATCTGTTGTTGTGTTTCACCTATGTCTGTCTCCCAGTCATCACATGATTTATAATCTGTGATTGTTTGTTGCTTGGTTATCTCAATCTTTGTTGTGGAAGATAGTTATTCATTGAATATATTGATTGTTCATATCTAAATCTTAAAGAACAATTTATAGCTTTGTGACCAAAATTAGAGAAGAGAAAACAATAACCATAGAAAAAGTCTTTGTACCTTGAGAAAATCTGTCTTCTTTGAGGAGGCCGACTTCTGTCATGCCAATAATCTTTCTGGTCTACAAATTTGGTTCTGGGGATTTTTCTTTCATTTTTTCTTGGTCACTGATTTTCCTTCTTTGTTTCTGCAGAGTGATTGTTGTCAATGTTTGAGGATTTGACAAACTTGATAGATTATGTATTGCTTGGATGATCACTACTTGATCCTTCTTCATATCCCAATCGATCTTTCAACTTTGAATTTCTTTGTTGATTTAGAATGGAAGTTAATTCTTCTGAGGCTTTAATACTTGGTAGATTTTGATGATACAATCCTTTAAATTTCTCCATTTCCTTTCTAGTTTTTACTATCTCTTCTTCTAAGGATTCACACCTGACTTTCTTCTCTGACAATTGTTGTTTCAATATGTCTTCTATTTTCTTTGCCTCTTCTAATTCCACTTTTAGTAGAGCAAAGTTTAATTCAGGTTTTTTACTGTCTTTCTCGAACTGTGTCAACAATTTTTTTTGCTTTTTGTTCTTAGTTTTGAGTCTCCCAATTTCTTCCAGTGCAATGATCAGTTCTCCTTCCAAATCAACCACAGCTTCTTCATCATTATCATCACTTCTTGTGCTTTTATTATCATAATCCTCCTTGGCCATAAGCATGAAGTCATTTGTCTTATCTTCATAGGATGAGTTACTATCGGTGTCTTCTGAGGAATTGTCATTATTTGCAACCAAAATTTTCTTCTTATTATATTTCTTGTATTTGTACTTCTTTTCATCATCAGAGTTCTGGTCCTTTTTCTGATGAGGACACTTAGATGCAAAATGACCTATCTTACCACAGTTAAATCATTTGAAGGGAAACTTCCCTTGATATTTTCCTGACCCTTTCTTTAACCTTCTCACAAATTTTGCCTCAATATCATCTAATTCTAAATCAGTATTATTGCCTGCTTTAAAAGATGCTTCTCTAGTACTATATTTATCTTTGTTAATTCTCATTTCATATGCAGTTAGAGTTCCTAGAAGTTGATCAATGGATGGATTTTTAAGATCTTTTAATTATTCTATTGCAGAGACTTTTGGATTAAATTTATCAGGCAAAGATCTTAAAATCTTCTTAACTAAGAGTGAGTCATCAAACTTCTCACCAAGACCCTTCATGGCATTTACAAGTTCTTCAACTCTTCAAAAATGCTTGCTAATTGTTTCATCTTCATTCATCTTTAGTTGTTCAAATTTCTATCCGTATGTTTGAAGTTTGGCATCTATTACTTTCTCATTTCCTTCATAACTACTAATAAGTTTATCCCACATTGCTTTGGCAGTATCAAGATGCATCACCTTTACAAACTCAGCTTCAGCAAGTCCATTCAAGATAGCATTCATCCCCTTAGCGTTAAAACTAAACTCTAACTTATCATCCTTGGAGGCTACCACAATAGGCTTTGTATATCCAGTCTCTACTACATCCCAAACATCAACACCCAAGGCCATTAAGTATGTTCTAATTCTAATATTCCAGAAGGCAAAATTTGTTCCATCAAATAGAGGGGGCTTAGAGGCTGAAGTCCCTTCATGACTTGTCATGTTTAATCTTACAGATCTACCTTTGAATAAAATGAACCCACTTTGATACCAATTGTTGACATTACTAAAACAACTGAGAGGGGGGCGTGAATCAGTTGTAATTGAGCTTAAACAATTTTAAGTCTATTAAAACATTATTAATCTTTCTTCAAGCGATCATCAACAATATACAACATATGGACAGTAAAAGTAAAGAGCATCNCTGTACATCATCTATAATTGAGCACCAACTCAATGTGAGGCTGCTACCTCTGTTTTACAAGATGCAACTTGTTTGAGACCACCAACTCTCTGGTTTCTCTAGCACCAACTCCCTTAATGTTCTAGCACCAACTTCCATTTACACAAGCTCGAACTTGTATAACAGAGAACACTTGTTCTCCCTTGCACCACCCTGCCACCCTGGCTTCTCTGGCTGCAACCAGATGGAAGCTACAACTTCCTGTGTTCAAGTTCTCACTTGAACCTCTAAGGACAATAGTCCTCCCAAGCACCTCCCAACCTCCCTAGAATATGAATGAATAAATAAACAGTCAACTATGCAGATAAATCAATTCTTACCAATCTTTGTTTGTTTTGTAAGTTTGATCTTCTTCTAATTGTTCTACAATTCTTCTCTTCCTTTGTCTATTCAGCAGGTCTGTTGTGCATCAACTTGTTCCATCATTCTGCTCTGCTTCAACTTATTCTGTTATTTTTCTCTACTTCAATTTATCTTCATCATCTGTTACTCTTCTCTGAGTTTCATCTCCCACTATGCATATTCTCAATATTACATTTCACATTCTATGATTTTCCCTTTCTTAAATTTTCATTCATTTTTCATACAGAACAACAAAACCCACACAATCTGTCTCATCTTCTTTTATACACACTTCCACGATGGTTACACTTCGAATTCCCTTAGGAAAAAGAAAGACAACTGTCCAAGCAACTGAAACGCTAACTAATCGACAATCATGAGTCTGTTTCGCTAACAGATTCGAAACTAAGGAGTTAACTGTGAGAGAGAATAGTAACCCTCCGATCAACACTTGATCTGACGGTTCATATCATTTCATGATTTCGCATATCGCGATTTCGACACTCTTGACATTCAATGTTTTTGTCACTTCAAAGTCCCGATCCATGAAACTCCGTAATGGAGTCGTATCAACGGTCCCGATCACATATTGATCTGACGGTTGCAATTACGTCGCGATTTCGCATATCACGATATTGGGATTCTTGATGTTAATATTCTTTGACATCTCCAACACTCGACTCTCGAAACACCGAAATGGACTTGGATCAACGGTCTAGATTCAATCTTGATTCAATGGCTGCGATTAAATCGTGATTTCGCATATCGCAATTTAGGAATTCTTGTTGCATTGTTCCTTTTCCCTCTCCATGTTGCGATTCATGAAACTCTGATATGGAGTTGTATCAACGGTCTAGATCTAATCTTGATTCAACAGTTGTGATTGAATCGTGATTTCGGCATTCTTGTTGCATTGTTTTCTTATCTCTCCATGTCACGATTTGAGAAACTCTGATATGGAGTTGGATCAACAGTCTAGATCTGATCTTGATTCAACGGCTGCGATTAAGTGACGATTTTGCATATCGAAAAATCAGGATTCCTGTGGATGATATTACTTGACATCTCCAACTCTCGATCCCCGAAACTCCGACATGGACTGGAATCAATGGTCCAGATTCAACCTTAATTTGACAGCTTAGATCTATCCAGTTAGCGAACTGACGATCTATCCCCACGTGTCCTACCCGTAAATGGACGGTCCTCCTTCTTTCAGAATTTTGTACACCCACTTCTCCTTGTACTTTAAAGAGCGTGTAGGTTCTCCTTGATCCAACGATGGTTGGGTCTTGCACTTGGATCTAACGTCTGAGATCTGTCCTCCTCTTCATTGCTCTCTTCTTTTCTACATTCAGATCTAACGACCCTCATTCTATCGGGAATTTGAAGGGGATTCAACAAACATAAATGCTTCTCAAACCTTATGGGCCTAGCTCTTCAACATTCTCTTATTTAGATATGACGGCCATTGGGAATTCAAGAAGAGATCCAATGAACACGGTTGTTTCTCTTCCCTGATTATCACTACACCACTGATCATCGTTGTTGTACTCAAGCTATCATCACTATTGTACTTGCCATCAATGAAAAGTATACGCTGCCTGTAAAACATGCCAACAATCCTATGTACATTCTTCCTGTACTCATTCCATATTTACTTATGCCTGTCTTTTACATTCTTCCTGTACTTATGCCATTCGTTGTTTGTTAAATATTTTCTAACAGAAAGGTGGTAAGAAAGGAGGATGAGGGAAGATTTAGAAGGGGAATAAGGGAGATTTAGGGTCTTCTAACTTGGAGAAGAAAGACTTGAGACATGTGAAGTGTTTCAAGTGACAAAAGATGGGCCACTATTCCTCCTAGTGTCCCAAGAAGAAGGGAAAGGGTAGTCAATGATACAGGAGCATCGCAAGTAGAAAGCACGCGCGAAGGTGGAAGGTAGTTGGGACAAGCGCCATCGCATTTCATCACATTGCAAAAGTGTTTTGAGATGTTTTGAAATAAATGTGAGGATTTTAATGAAATAATTAAGAGGAGGTGCACTTGTAGATTGTAAATAGATCATGAGCGATTCCCTCTCATCTGTAGTAGGTAGAGACATTTATGTGTAGTAAATGTAAGTAGGTAGCTTTGAATTGCGGATGAAACAGTTTTAGGAGCCAGAGAGAAAACGGATATAGACACCCTCACTTGTATCATTTGTTTCATGAGGAGGAATTATTATCCCCAATTGTATGAAGAGAGCATATAGCAGAGAAGAAGAAAAGAGTTGTGTAGTAGAATCCATGTATAGAAGTTTTGAATTTAATATATGAAGCTTTGATTTAGACTCATGATGTGCTAATGCTTTCTATGTGTGTAAATGCTCGATGTCATTCTTATAGTTGTTTTACTCTTTCGATTGCACATTTTCTTTGATGTTGTGTATGTATGATTTCTTTTTAAATGTATGAAATATGAGAGAGGAAGAGTAAGGAAGGAGTTTCAATTGTTTCTCTATCTGAGCAAGAATTCCTGCAAGGAGTGCAGTGCAGTAGTCCGCAAGGAGTGCATTGACAATGGTTCAGAGTTTCATCTCTGAAAGCTTATGAGAGATAACGTTATTCTCATTCCCGCAGAAGTGCAGGTTGAGCACAACAACCATGCAAGGTGTGCACAACTTTGTTATAATTTTAGAACTTATCAACCAAGGAAAGAATTGAAGGATTGTTGTTGCAAAGAGAGTGTGCAGAGTCAAAGAATTCAATACTTGGAAGTATTTGAAGGGTTGATACAAGGAGTGCGTGCAGGATTCTTCTTGAAGACTTGAGTTGTGGAGAAATCTCAGGAAGGTTAGTACCTTGAAGCGTTCAAAGGGAGGCATTGCAAAGTTATTTTGTAGGAAGATAAGTTCCAATGAAGGAATAGCTTATTCAATTTGTGGGAGTTGTCAAGGAGGAAACGGACGGTCGGAATTCTCCATGGAGAATTTGCGAAGTCCCAAGAGCCATTAGATCTTGTAGACGAGCAAGGAGAGTTACGACGAGTGTTTTATAAAGTGTAAATATCAGGAGAGATGGGGCCATTAGATCTCTCGTGAACTCTCATTTCATAATTCGAGAGTTGAAAGGGAAGAATAATCTATGTCAAACATCATAGACAGTGGAGAGTGGATAGGTGGCGTACTTGTCGACACAAAGGTCAAACCTTTGTTGACCATTTTGGGGTTTTGTGAGTTGGAGAACCAAAAGCCTTGTAGCGAGATTCTCAAAATCGCGAACTGCGAAGTCCTGAAGGGATAAAAAGATTTATGTGGGGCTAGCTATTGGTGAAGTGTGTCAGAACTCGGCATTTCGACATTTCAGAGGATAAGAATTCGAGATTTCATTTTTGAGATTCCCAAAATTGTGAAATGCGATACTGTCATGGGAGAGGACGCAAAAATCATTTCGGTGCATTGGAAGTTCAAGTTTCAGAAAGTGAAGAGTTGGGAGACTTAGAAGGAGAAGTCGCAAAGTCTCGAACTCCGAAGTTCCAAAATCGTGAGAAATACGACCACATTGTTTGGTCAGAGGGAGATTGGAATTGATGGTTCGTGTTTGATTGCGTGGGCTCAATTCATAAGGACCTATGGAGAAGCACCATTTTATGTGCGTGGGATTCCTTGAAGAGGAATCAAAGAGTCAATCCGACTCAAGGGAAGGAATTAGAATGATCCTGTAGTGGACCTTGATGTGAGGGTTGGGGATCTGCATCAGTCAACAACAAAAATTTGCAGGGAGTGAAAAAGCTTGTGTAAGAATGGATGAGTTAGCATCCAGTGTTGTGAAAACCTTCTCCATGGGTTTGTGCCTTTCCATTAACATCATTTCTGGTGTAGGGTCATATGTGGACAATGAATCATATAAGAACATGACCTTTAACAAGAAGGCATTCGACAAACTTCAAGACACAGGGGGCATATATGCAGGGAGGACTTGGTGATGATGCCACATATCCAATGACTAGGATGGGTTCAGTGTCATTCTGCATGCCATCAGGTGATGTTCTTGATATTGATGATGTCTTATATGTTCTTGGTTTAATGAAGAATCTTCTTTCAGTTTCAACCATGATAGATCATAGATGTGTGTCTGAGTTGACGATCAAGTTATCAGAGATTGTAGCAAGGATATTGGTTGAGTTTGGTCAGAGGTATACAAGAGGGTGGCCTTTATAGGTTGCTTTCCAATCCAATCAAACATGGAGCCCTAGTCCAATATAGTGACTATTTGTGCAAGCTCAGCACAAGAGATTTGGGAACCTGCACTATGGGGCATTTCCTCTCTTGAAGAACATGGTGTAGGGATGGCCAGATTTCAAGGCAAAGAGGATAGTAGTGTGCAAGGGCTGTGCACTCTGCAAGCATGAAAAGTCTGCTTTTCCTAGCAGTGAGCATAGATTGAGAGGGATTCTTGATCTTATTCATTTAGTTTTGTGTGGGCCTATGTCATCAACTTCATTAACATGTAGTATTTATTATGTTTTATTTATTAATGACTTCTCTAGAAAAATCTTGATATATTTTATGAAGACCAAGGATGAAGTCTTAAGTGGGTTCCAAGCTTTTGGGGAGAACCAGACAGGTAAGAAGATTAAGGCACTTAGACTAGATAATGAAGGAGAGTACACCTCCAAGGAGTTTGATTCCTTTTGTAGGGATACAGGGATCAAGAGGGCACCGACAATACCTTACATCTCTCAACAAAATGGGGTTACAGAGAGGAATAACAAGTTCATCATAGAGACAACCAAGGATAGGATTCATGATCTATGTAGTGCTATTGTAAGAAAGATATGACCTATCGATTTTGAATGATTTATTGATATATTGAGACTATTTCATAGGATGTATCTACTCTTGAAATAGCCCAATGTATAAATATTGAAACAACAATGAAATTGGTCATAAGTTAACTTACCCAATTCCATTGAAAAGTAGTGTCATCCTGAGACTGGTGCATTCTGCCAATCCTAAAAAGGAGCCTGTATTGATCAGAGACTATGGGATGTAGCCAATTCTGGGATCATTCCATGTAGAAATTATCTGAGGTTCTATGAGCATGTCATCTAAGGTCTGTCCTTGACCTTATTATGGCTCTAAGTTTCAACTGTATGGCTATCTTTTTTTGTTGTTTTAGGACAACAAATAGTCATCCCACTTTTTGCTCAATGTTTTATAGGTTAAGTGCTCTTTTAAGGTGCCCTTGCAAGCGTTTTCTTATCTCAATGTTATCACATACAATATAACTTAAAACACATAAAAATACCTCTAGATATTGAACTTTAAAATGCTGATCTACACTACTAAACATGCATAAATTTGACACAAGTATTTTTGGTCAACATGACCCTGGATAAAACCCCCCCGGGGAAAACCAGTTTGGGATATATGTCTATATAATTGTGATTAAAGAAAGAGATACAACAAGTAATGAAATACAATGGAACATATATACATAGCAAGCTCCTCACGAGCCTTTCCACAAGATCCAAAGAAGGAAGTGCCCAAACTGTGGTGCGCCCTCTCCCTTTATTGCCCTCTGTACTGAACTGAGGCGCCCAAGCTCATCTGTAGCGCAATGAAAAAATCGCTCCACAGGAATGTCCTCTCCTATGTTGCCTCTCCATAGAAACTATCATAGCTCAAATCCTCCAAGCAGATCTGCTACGAGGTAACTGCCAGTCCTCTCAACTCATGCACCCTCCTCTAAGAAGAAATGATCATAATAATTAAACTGAACCTGAAACTGAAAGTATCTCTCCATAAAAACAAGCACCCAAGCTCTCCTCTCCCAATGCATCAGAACTCAACCACATATGACAATTCCTCCTCTCCTCATGAGAAAATGAAGGATGATAAGTGCACCCCTCCTCCTCAAGATGTGCCCCTCCTCCAAGCAAAGTGCTCCCTCTAAAGAATGAAGGATAAACCTCCATGGATAACCTCTCCATGCAAGCTCCAAGCTAACACAAGCTCCTCCTCAAGCTCTCAAGGGTTTTTCCCAAACCCTCATGAAGTGCTCCCCTCTCCTCCTCAAGATATGCGCCCTCCTTCTCTTCTCCAAAACTCTCAAGTGAAGAATGAGTCTCCAAAATTCCTTTACCCTCTCTTTAGCCTCCTCATGCCAACCCTAAAAGATCAATGGCCTAGATTAGATCTAG
>ML783485.1:16524-32791 GCA_009831015.1 Picea engelmannii | reverse complement strand
CTCCAAAAATCTCACTAAGGAAACCCACTTTCCTTAGTTTCTTTATGTCTATTAATTCACCCACATTGTGAATTAATTGTCACTTTATGACTTAAGTGACATATTTCACTTTTGACTTAAAACTACTAATTCAAAGTGAAATTAGAATCATAAAGTAAAGTACAAGGGTAATAGTCTTCCCCCTTTGTGCTTAGAGACTCATAAACACATGGGGACCACTTTCCAAGGTACCCAAATCCAAACACTCCCTCTTACCGAGGAAAGTGCTCGTCACCACCAATATCATCCCTACAGTGGACATGGTTTCCTCCTGGCATATGCTCGGTGAGTATGGTTGTGCCCTGATCTCTGAAAATGGACTCCATCATGGATCTACTCAATATGTATGATCTATAAATGGAACTGACTCTCCATCTATACAAGATCACCTAGATCTCGACATCACATCGAAGATCTCCACCTTGGTCTCCCACAAAGGATTTCCTCCTACTCTTGGCCTCTCACCAAGAGTCTCCCTCTCTTGGTCTCTCACCAAGAGTCATCAACTTGACCTCTCGCAAAGTCACCTCCACCTGAAGTGGATCCAGAACCTAATCTTCCCATATCATAAGCCATGTGAGGCTTAAGCCTTTGTGGTGCCCTAATTCTCCTCCTCCTCATCCTCTGATGCATTGAAGTTGTAGCACCATCTCTTTGTCTACTCGACTGCTCTGAAACCATAGCTATATTGGGTGGACCAGTCACCCACTTTGAAGCTGACCAAGGACACTGAGTCTGATCTCCCTCTAAATCACTGTTGTGCATCAAGCGGTCCTCATCAACTCGGTATCCCCAACTAATGTTGGATGGTGTAATGGTAGATAAAGTAGCAATGAATGCACACTCTCTGGAAAACCAATCACTGAACTCTGTCTCCTCTTTTGTCGTTGCTGACCCGTCCTGCTTCTTCTTCTTCTTCTTGGAAAACTGTCCTGCATAGTGACCCATCTCTCCACAAGAAAAGCATCTCACTGTGCTCATGTCTCTCCTCTTCCCACTGCTATTGATACTCTCTCCTCCCTGTGGTGGGGTCCCAAACTTGGGACCTTTCCGACCTCCATGGTCGGTCTTCTTCTTGCCCTTTGTCCAAAGAGAAAGTTCCTCATCACCATAAACTGTCTGTTGTTGTTGCTGCTGTCTAGAAGCCTCGACTGTAAGCCTAATATCCTCTTAGACGAAGTCATCCCACATCCTCTCCCATGTAGGCATAACCTCCCTAGAAACAATGCCCCATACAAATGGACCCCACAATTTGGTGAAGCTATTCATAGCTTACCTCACCAAAGAGTTAGGGTTCACAACCTCTCCGATGGATCCCAACTCATCTCTGATCTGTGTGTATCTACCAAGGAATGAAGTAACTGAATCGTCCTCGAGCATGTGAATGCCCCTCAGTTGGTCATGAAGAACCATAATCCGGTTCTCATTAGAGCTCTTGTACAACTTGCACAAAGATGCACACATATCAAATGCACAAGTCTTCTCAGTCAAGTGGGGAATAATGTGATCTCTCACAACATCACATATGATCCTCTTTGCCTTGTTGTTCCTCCTCCTGAATTCTGCTACCAAGACGGGAGAAGTGACAGGAATGGGAGGAACAATTGCCTCGACTATATCCCATAGCTCGAGGTCCTCTAAGACAAAGACCATCCTCGCCTTCCAAGGTGACCAATTGATAGCCCTGGCTAGCCTGTCCTCCACACACATATGAGATACTGACATGTCTTCCAACTGTGCTCACTCTGATGCTCCCAATGAAAAGGAATGTTTCCTCACTCCTGTCAACACAGGTGTGAAAAGAGGCAAGCAAATCCATGAACTCACTCCTAATATCTAGGTGTGAAAAGAGGTCATCTCTACAGCCTCATTCTTGTCCATGCAGGTGTGAAAAGAGGTTGTCCACAAGTGTCAAAAATCATCCCAACAAATCTGCCCACAACTGTCCACCAACACTGTAAACTAGCTGTCCAAAATCTGCCCCGAGCTGTGCAACTGGCAATGAAAGAGAGGTAACTTCATATCTGAAGTTTACCCACTATTTTGGACTGTAAAATTTCTGTCTAAAACAGACAACAAATCTGATATAAAAACTTCTCCAAACTGCCCAAAAAGTGCTCCAAATTCAGCAAGTCTAAGCCACCTTTGGCTCTGATACCATGTAGAAAGTATCTGAGGTCCTATGAGACTGCCATCTAAGGTCTCTCCTTGAACTTAGTATGGCTCTAAGTTTCAACTGTATGGCTGTCTTCTTTTACTTTTTTACGACAACAAACAGTCATCCCACTTTCTGCTCAATGTTTTATAGGTTAAGTGCTCTTTTAAGTTGCCCTTGCAAGTGTTTTCTTATCTCAATGTTAGCACATGAAATATAACTTAAAACACATAACACTACCTCTAGATCTTGAACTTTAAATGCTGATCTACACTACTAAACATGCATAAATTTGACACAAGTATTTTTGGTCAACATGACCCTCGATAAAAAACCCCCCGGGAAAAACTAGTATGGGATATATGTCTATATAATTGTGATTAAAGCAAGAGATACAAAAAGTAATGAAATACAATGGAACCTATATACATAGCAAGCTCCTCACGAGCCTTGCCACAAGATCCAGAGAAGGAAGTGCCCAAACTGTGGTGTGCCCTCTCCCTTTGTTTCCCTCTGTACTGAACTGAGGCGCCCAAGCTCATCTGTAGCCCAATGAAGAAATCCCTCCACAGGAATGTCCTCTCTTGTGTTGCCTCTCTATAGAAACTATCAGAGCTTGAATCCTCCAAGCAGATCTGCTACAAGGTAGTTTCCAGTCCTCTCAACTCATGTGCCCTCCTCCAAGCAGAAATGATCACAATAAATAAACTGAACTTGAAACTGAAAGTCTCTCTCCACAAAAACAAGTGCCCAAGCTCTCCTCTCCCAATGCATCAGACCTCAACCTGTTCTGACAAGTCCTCCTCTCCTCATGAGCAAATGAAGGATGATAAGTGCGCCCCTCCTCCTCAAGATGCGCCCCTTCTCCAAGAAAAGTGCTCCCTCTAAAGAATGAAGGATAAACCTCCATGGATAACCTCTCCATGCAAACTCCAAGCTAACACAAGCTCCTCCTCAAGCTCTCAAGGGTTTTTCTCAAACCCTCATGAAGTGTGCCCCCCTCCTCCTCAATATATGTGCCTCCTTCTCTTCTCCAAAACTCTCAAGTGAAGAATGAGTCTCCAAAATGCTTTTACCCTCTCTTTAGCCTCCTCATGCCAACCCTAAAAGATCAATGGCCTAGATTAGATATATCCAAGTCTAATCAATGGGTGAGATCAACTCCAAAAATCTCACTAAGGAAACCAACTTTCCTTAGTTGCTTTATGTCTATTAATTCACCCACATTGTGAATTAATTGTCACTTTATGACTTAAGTGACATATTTCACTTTTGACTTAAAACTCCTAAGTCAAAGTGAAATTAGAATCATAAAGTAAAGTACAAGGGTAATAGTCTTCCCCCTTTGTGCTTAGAGATTCATAAGCACATGGGGACCACTTTCCAAGGTACCCAAAGCCCAACAGTCCATTCTACAAATATTAAAAGAGAAGTTAAGATGACAAGAGTACAGGAGAGGAAGACCCGTTTATCGATATTATCAAGGATTTTATCTTCCAGAGTTGATTGGAAGCTTTATGCACTCCCTCTTGTTTTCTTTCTATTTTTTCCCAAAAAGTTTCATCTTATACCATATCATCTCTATTTGACTTTGAACTTAGGCAAAAGTGCCACAAAACATTAAGCTTGTTTGTAGTACTAGAGAATCTTTTTAGTTGTTTGCGGTACATATTGTTTTTCGTTTCAGTATAATAAGTTTTTGATAGTACCACAGTGTTAATACTTTAAATTGCCAGATAAAATGAACATAGACATCTTTTCGTACTTTCCATACCTTGTCTTCTCTGTTAGGAAAATCACTACCACCAACCTTCCTTATGTTACTATGGAAGCCTTGTAGTTGTTTGTAGGTACAAAATTGTTTTTCAATTTGGTAATATTGTTTTTGATGGTGTGACTGATTGAATATATTTTCAATTACCTGATAAAGTTGTCATGCTTAACTTTCCGTTTAGTTTCCATTGCCATAGTTCTTTTTGAATATGTTATCCAGTAGCTTTATGGTTTTTATTTATACTCTAGCTGTCACTGTGCTTTATTCCATCACAATTTCTTATATTTTGAATTTCTATGGTGAAAAGGGTTCATATTTTTCATAATTTGATTACATTAATACTTGCAACTTATCTAACAATCCCACTTTATTCTTGCAAAGACCTTTGATTCCAAGCTTTTTTATGGTTGTTGTTAGGTGTGTTTTACATCCCATCATACTAGGTGCAGAGTTAGTTTGTTTCTCACCTTCTATCTTGAACAAACCGATAGTTATCATTATATGGGTATTTTGCAAGCTTGTCTATGACTAATGGGAGAGACTCGTTGGTTTTAACCTCTAGGCATTTTTCTGTTTTTAATCAACTCTACAATTGTCGTCATGTTTTCGTGGAATATATTTCCTAGTTAGGCATTTTTTAGATCTCTGCAAATTGTCTGAACATAGCAATATTCAGAAAGTCGAAAACTACATACTCTTCTAGATAAGATAGATAATTTTATTTATATTGAATGAATGACCACAATAGTAGGGCAATGGGACTTGGAAAGTACAACCAATGCAAGTACATAGTGGGATTGAAAAAAAAATTCCTATTACTAATCTACTAAAAAGTAAAATAATTAAAGTGCCAGACAATAGTAATACAAAATTATTCAGATACAAAACCCATGTTGAACATGATATGCTGAAGTCAAAACAAAATAGAAATGGCTATCCATCCTAGCTTAGAAATCAGAATGTGGGAACATCTCAAGGTGTGTTAGAGCTATAAGCAGAATGTTGGGAGGAAGAAGAAGGTGATTCCCCAACAGAGTCATCGATTGTAAAGAATGGTCCAATACACTATCTGATAATCTCTTCCAGAGAGAGACCTAGGTTGAGGGGACCAAAATTTGGGATCCTGGGCAGAAGCTGACTGTCTTCCACAACTCTCCTAACACTAGAAGCCATTGGGAAGAATATGGTAATGGATCTCTAAGTACTTAATATGGTGGAGGGGTAGAGTAGTTGAACTGTGTTGTGAGTAGAGATTTCTTGAGACCCTAGTGGGAACTAGCCTACTAGTTGGAGCTCTAGAATGAGTGCAGGGTCTCAGTGACCTAGAAACTGATGTTGCATGGGATTCCTTTCCTAGCTTATGGTCATCAACTACGAAAATCAAGGGAAAGGAGGAAGTGATCTATCAATGTTTGGAAGAAGAGTCGAAACAAATCACTAGAGGAAGTTGAATGAAATATGGCTTGCAGGGTCTGGAAAGTCATTTATCATATGAACATGCTTTTGCATCTGTGTAGTCTCCACATTTTTTCCTTGTATTTTCTTGTGAAATACATACAAATATCTGATCCCAGTATTATATTGGGAAAAATCAGATGCATGTTGTAAATTAATAATTCAAATATGTTTTTTGTTTTACTATTTGTGATATGTATCATTTGTTTATGTTTCCTATTGTTTCTTTGAAATTTCATTTGTAATTTCTCCAAGTAATTATGCATGCCATCTTTGTTTTGCATTTGTGTGGTAGGATCATATTGTCATTATATTTTCTCAAGTGGTACACTAGAATATATGCTGACTTCAATCTAATTCTGATGTATTTTCTACATTATATATGTCTCTTTTACTTTTCTTTCAAATGGATCGCTTATATTATTGTCTCTTGGAAATGGCTAATCATGAGTCAGTACATTAGAATTTTTTAACTGGGCTTCTCAGATAGTATTCCCCCAGTGATGGCACACTTCAGCAGTTCATACCATGGTTCATGTTCAATGTACTTGTGCAGTTGAGGGCAAAGCCAAAGCGAGTGATGATGCAACACTAGAGACTCTTGGGTGCAACACTGCATGTGTTTTCCAACCTCATAATACTTACACTATTAGCAGCTATTGCAGATTTAGCATTTATGTTTTACAGTATTTTGAGTTTGCATTTCCAGAATTAGATTGGCGCTATCTTTAGTGATAGTTTTGTTTTTCACAAAATTTCTTGAGGTAGGGGAACTTCCAGTTTTAGATAGGGCACTCTTGCCTAGGTAGGAGTTGCAGGCTTACATGCAGGTTAGCCTCTCCTAGTGGATGCACTTCTCTATGTCATTGGCTCTTGCATGGAGTCACATTTTTCTAGGCTTTTTTAGGGTTAGTGTTCTATTCCCAGCCTAGGTCACTCCACAAGGATGGAGAGCATTGATTGTAATCCTAGTTTCCCCTAGTCTATATAGGAGATGCTAGGTGGACCATTGTGTTGGTTAGCTTATTTGTGTTTTGAGCTATAGCGATGTAATTCTTCTTTTAATTTTCAATAGAATATGGATGTTGTGTTGAGCATTGAGTTTTTTGTTTGCGCTATTCGTATTTCCGATAGTATGTGTCTGTAGATTACCTTATTCAGAGGTTGCTCATTTTTTTAGAGGTTTTCAATTTTTAGCTTCCTAGTGTTTAGGTTAATTTCGAATGCAAAATCTAGTTACCATGATCTAAAATTAACATTGTATCAGAGTACGTTCCCTGAAATCTTCATGGACGTCAATTCTCTGTGAGAAGTAGTTGTCAGAGGCTTTTGACAAGTGTGATGCTCAGGTGTCTTTAGTGGTTGAAGAGATCTAGATTTGTGATGGGTTATAGGGTGTGACAGCCTAAGTTTTCCTGTGATTGGATTGTTGTTGTGTGCTTGACAGAGACAATCTATGCTTGTGACAGGGTGTTGATCTGCTTTGTTTTCCAGTTGTTTGTTTGGTATAGTTGTGTTCTAGTAGTTGCAGGAATAACTACTCTCGGTCTTGGACAGTGTGATAGGTGAGGAGGTGCTTCCAACTTTACATCTTGGAAGTGCATACTATAGATGCTATTGGAAGAGGTTATTCTATGGGTCTTTGTTGAAGTGACTCCTATAGCTTCTATTGATTGCACAAACTTGGCCAACCATAAAAAGGTAGCCAAGCCAAAGAAAATCATTTTAGATTTGGTGAAGGACCATCTAACCCCTCACATCACAGAGAAGAAATTGGCTAAGGAGATGTTTGATGCCATGGGAATTCTGTACTAGAGTGAGAATCTTCACCATAAGAGGTTATTAAAGAAGGAAAATCCACAGGTGCGTCATTATATCCGAGAAGGAAAATCCATTGACTCAAATTCGAGATTGCACCCAACCCCATTGCCTATGCGACAGGAATTCACAACCAGCAGCCATCAAATCCATGGTCTCCAAGGGCATCAAAGTCATTAACAATGGCCATTCATCCCTGAAAAAGAATGATAGATTTCCTCTGCGAGAGAATAATGGGTGTTCCTCCACTGATGATACCAACAAGATTTCCACCGATGCAGATACAATGCAAGATAATAAGGTCTCCAACTTGGGGGTGTTTTTGTGGCCCAAATTTATCATAGCCCTCTCCAGCAAGGAGAAAGAAGAGGATTTCATGGCTATCAAGGGCTCCAAGTTGCCCCTGAGGCCCAAGAAATGAGCGAAACTTATCCAGAGATCCTTACATGTGAGTAACCTCCACCATTCATATTTATTTTCCTAGTTTATCCAAATCTCAACATACTACACATGGAGTGGAAGAACCATTTCTAAATTTCACTTTAAACCAACATTTTTTTCCAGATAGATCATACTATTTGTTTTTTGAATTTTAAGTTCGTTTGAAAAACACACCTCAAAGTTGAGGGTTGCACTGCACACCACAAACTTCCTTGGGCTTAGGTGCCAAGTCCAAGGGGTATGTATTCTGCGAAAATTGGCCTCGGCTTTATCCCTTTTTGAGACATGTCATTTGGGTAAGGTAAACCACAAACCCTAGTAGACAGCTTAATAGATCTGTGAACCTCAGCATTGAACCAAGACCCAGTTGGCCTATTGTTGTTGTTGAACTTACCCTTGATGTCTCATTCTCTTTTTCCTAATAAATATTAGCTGATGCCAGTTGACTAATTTGGATAAGATTTTTCTAATCTCATTCAAAAACCAAAATTAGAAAATCTAGTTGAAAATGTTCATGACGTTTACAGTTGTTGGAAAGATGAGGGTTGTTAAAGAAGAGTCTAATGGGGCATTCGACACCTATAATAGATCCTTAATTTATAATATTTTTTTATTGTAACTGGGCACTGGCCAACACCATTTCCTTCATGTTTTCATTGTTGTTTTCAGTCATTTGAGGTAATCATTTGTGATTATATGCATGTTTTTTTAAATCTCATTTGTTGTTTTCTATTGTTCAATTTACAAGTCATGCAAATTGTAACCTCTTTTTTGTACCATATGGTCTACAATTTGGGTGATAGTTTGATAGTTTAATCAAATCAATCAATCTATCTATCTTCGACTGCTTAAGAACTACTTTAGGATATTCTTCCTTTTTGCAGCAATATCTCTGTAGTTTGACATGAGTTTTTGCTTTGAATATTCAGCTAGTTAGCCCTGGTTCATGGCTTTGCAACTTGTCACAAGATCGATACGAAGTATGAGAAAAGAAAAGCACAAAAAAGGTATTTATTGCAAAATCAAGTTTATCATATGGAATTTTCTGTGATTTGTTTCATAGATCTTGTGACTTGCTTATTAATTTATTTGTCTTCAATTTTTCAACTACTAAGCCTGAATTCTTCAATATGTGGGTGGATGCAGAGACCAACGGGTTTGAAGGCCATGGGAAACTTTGAGACTGAATCTGACTAGAATTCTAACGTGGCATACACATGTATCAAGATTTATGTGAATTCCCTTGGCATTATTTGTAGTTCAGAGAGAGTGAACTACAAATGGTCTTGGTGAGATTCCACCTATTGTTGTGTGTGTCTTGATTACAAGGTTAAAACTTCATTCCTATTTTTACAGTAGTACATTTGTTATCTGTGACAAGAAATTTAATTTAATCCTGCAATGTTTCAGGTGCTTCTAATTGGAGGCACCTTCTCCATGTACACAGGTGAAGTACTCCCTGTAAATCTGTAGAAATTTGTAACTACTATACATAATTCAAATATTTGAATATGTATTCCAAACAAGGAAAAACCATTTACAATAAATTGATTCTTTCTAAATTTTTCTCCCTACTTATTTTACAAAGAAGCATTGGGTAATTGCTTCAGAGAAATAGTGTTTGAATTGTTTTTTTGTTGACTTGGTAAACACTACGAAATATTATTTTAACTTGGTATTACAAGAGTTTAAAATTAGTGTTTCAAAACTCGGCCCTCTCAGACTCAAACTTGTCCGAGTTGACTGAGTTGACCATCTAGGGTACTGATTCGACCTTCAAACAGGATTAGGGACTAGTTAGGTATTGAACTAGTTGGTTCAGTGTACAAACCGACTGTTTCAGTACCAAACCTATCCAGCTCAGCCGAGTCTATACTAGTTTCTTCCCTACAGGCCTTAGCACACTTTTGGAGGAAAAAAAACATTTTTTATTTATTTATAACCTGAACCCTATATTCTCTTGCCCTAAACCCTAAAAGAACACATTATAGAGCCCCCCTGTCTATTTGCTTGACACCACTCTCATTGAGTCATGCTTCTACTAATACTACTAGTGCAGTTACAAATGTCCTCAAGGAGTCTGACGAGTCTGAGGAAACTGAGCTAGAGGATGCTCCTATAGCTCATGCTGAGGATCCCATTTCTAGCAGTGGTGATCAGTTTGATGATTGATCATGCTGATCACTGATATGTAGTAGGTTAGTGGATTGTAGCATGTTGTTTTTTGGACTCTAGAAGCCATTTAGAGCTTTGTTGATTATGTATTTTGTTTTAGATATGTATTGCACTCCAGGGATGATTTTAAGGATGGAAATTTATTTTAAAATGTAGAAACCTTGGCAAATCTTACTTATCCTTTATATGCCAACTATAAATGTTTGGCGATATTTTTGTAAAAATATTCAAATTTCTAAAGATTTTATATAGTTTTTATATTTTTTGGCGATTTTTAAGATAAAATAATTTTATCCTATAGAATTTGGGCAAATCATTTTTAAAATAGTGAATCTCGTTTTTGGAAAAACCATAAAAAATTAGCCCATGAGTGAAATTTAGCCCCTAAAATCATCCATGTTGCACTCAGTGCCATTTTGATATATTAACCCTTACATGGTATATACATGAGCAAACTTTGCATATTTTGTCTCTAATGGTTTGGAATCTTTAAAATATATTTTTTCTTCAAAATTTTAATATTTTATACATTTTTTAGTAAACCATTTGAACTGGTCCAATTCAGAGCTGAGTTTAAGTCAAGTCCAAGCAGATGCTTGGTTGATACTAAGGTCGAGTCTGAGTTTTAAAACATTGGTTTAAACACTGTCAGAAGTTTCATTCTATTGTTTATTGTAAACTTTCAGTTTGTCTGTGTTAATATGTAGTTTTGGTTGCTATCAAAGAATTTTGTGCTAATTTGACCAACAAATGAATGTTGTTGATCACTGGTGAGTTGTATATGCAGTCTTAGATTATCTAAAATGAGTCTTGTGATGCCCGAAGATGTGGACAGACAAAGTTGTGGTATTTTCTATGGTAATTGTTATTATATTAGGATAATTTTAATTCATGCCAACTTTAGTAGCTTGCCTGTGCAGGACATTACATCCAAATATTTTTTCTAGAATAGACAAAGATGCCATGTTGGATCTTTTGATTCTGAATCTAAGCTTTATTTTCAATCTATTTGATCTAGTGGACTCTCTCAGGTGGATCTTGGAGGTTCAAATCTTGAGCTGTTGAGCATAGCTATCACTAGATAAGGAGTTTTTAATAATTTTAGACTACAGATACTTAAAGTCCTTTTTAGCTACATGCCCTCTAAGTACAATCTATAATAACTGTAATCTTCCCCAGATATCACTAGGGTTTGATTGTGTCTTTGCTTCATTCCAAACACAAAGGTAGAAATTTGAGACTTGTGTTATTTAGGTCTTAAATATGCTTTTTGATCTTTCTTGATTTCTTTGTTCATAGCATGAAAACAAAATTTAGTTTATGTCAGTAACTTGTCCATTCATGCTGATTTTAGTATCTTTGGCATGCTTGAAGGCGTGAACTAAAGTTTGTTCAACAAGTCAACAACTGCATAAAAATAGTATTGTACAAACATCAACTGCCATATTTACTATTTATTTACTGTGTAGTTTGGTTTAGACTTTGAACCCTATGCTCCACACTTTTGGAGGTTCATGTTAATATCTTGCATATTTCTTTGGTCACCTCTGAGGCTCAATTAAGGAGCTCTTAACCATGGACGAAGCTCAAAATTTATGTAGCTTAAAGGTTGGCATTTTAGTTAAACAAATTTAGTTTTTGTCGGTAACTTGCCCATTCATGCTGATTTGAGTATCTCTGGCATGCTTGAAGGCTTGAACTAAAGTTTGTTCAACAAGTCAGCAAGTTCATAAAATAAGCATCGTACAACTATCAACTGTCATATTACTATTTATTTACTGTGTAGTTTGGTTTGGACTTTTAACCTTTTGCTTCACAATTTTGGAGGCTTATGTTAATATATTACATATTTCTTTGGTTACCTTTGAGGCTCAAAATTAAGGAGCTCTTAATCATGGGCGAAGCTCAAACATCGGCATTTTAGTTAAGTTTTATATATCCTCGGCATTGTAGGCAATATAAAATCTTTTCTTCATCTGAAGAAAGTGGTTCATGTACTCCATGAGTGTTATGTCAAACCCCTTGGCATACACAAAAGAAAGGCCTATACAGAGCATATAGCACTTGGAATTGAAACATGGTTTGGTCCAGTTTCATCATTACTCATGTTCTTAAACATTGAGAATTCTTAACCTCAAGGAGAAACTTTGGAAGTGCTTTTCGAGAAAACTGATGTTCTCTTGATATGTGATAACTTGTCTATGTTCGACATTGAAATGCCATAATGGTTATGATATTATTAGTTGGTAGGTTTGATTAATTTTGTATGGTTCTGCTATGGACATCATTTAAAGAAGAGGAGATGAACATGCAGTTAGACACAAGTTCATTTTTAAAGTGATTTTCCATGCACAAATTTTTCATACCTCATATTTTAGGTCTTCATGCTTGTGGAGATGATACCAAGAGTAATCTAATTAGGATAGAAGTTGTGATAGTATATTTCATTGGGTAAAATTTTGAAGGAGTTTTTAGACGTGTATGAACTTAATGTCAGTTCATTCACCATAATTGAAAAAAGAGACTATTCATGCATGAAGAATTGTGTTAATGTGGGTTGCAACAGTAATATACACAATTACTAATTACCGAAACTCAAATGGATGTGTCAAATAAAAATTACTTTGGAGATTTGTAATGAAATAACAACATTGCTCAAATTGATCTTCTTTAAAAGGCATGTTTGGCAATTGCAAGGCACAGGGTTGTGTTGGCATAGTTGTTCGAGTTAAACATTTTGGGTGTGCATCGTGACAGATATTGTAAAGTTAATGTGGCATTTTATTTTGATAGATGAATGATTGTTAAGGTTAGTAAACTCCCTTGGTAACCAATTCATTAAGGAAGAAATATGATTCAACTAAATATTTCAATACTGGCTCTTATCATAGACTTTATCCATGTAGTGCCAATCACAATTCTACCGAAGTTCATGAAAGGTTCTTGATATAACAGTGCTACCAAGTTATTGCACTTAGAGAAGAGAGATGTAATATACAACCCCAAGAGGAGTGGGGGTTGCAAGGTGCAATCAACAACCCAAGAGAGGTTGTGATGGAGATGATAAATCAACTCATGTATGTTTGTGTCTATGAATGGGATGCATTGGATTGTATCATAGATCCATCTAAACCTCGGTCTGATTTTTGGTGTGAACTCTAGATATGTAACCTTGAGATATGCAAGCATGAGATGCATATCAGTGCTTGTGCTAGTTTTGTAATTCTAGGTGATAAGTGCAATATTAGTGTTTGAGATTTTCCCTTGATCAGAACCAAGGTAAAACATGTATTGGTAGTTTTTTATATTTATATATATGTTGATGTTGATTGAGTACCAACAGGTAATAAGCAAAGTTCGTGTTTTTTTAACATCTTATAAATGGAATGGATTAGCAGTTCCAATATTTCACATATCCACTTACAACAGATAGTCAAAGGATCAAGCATTATAGAGAAGTCAGATTAAGGTGGTAAACATAAATAGGCACATGACCTTCTTACAAAAGTTTAATGATTTCCCATATTATAGATTAGTTTCAGTGTGTTAGCTTAGGCATTAGACTATTTAGAGTAGGCGTGGTGAAAGTAGAGTTTAATGATTGCCCATATTATAGCTTAGTTTTAGTGTGTTAGCTTAGGCATTAGATTATTTAGAGTAGGCATGGTGAAATTAGAGTTTAATGATTGCCCATATTATAGCTTAGTTTTAAAGTGTTATCTTAGGCATTAGACTATTTAGAGTAAGCATGGTGAAAGTACACAAAATAGATGAAAATGTGGTCTCTTTGGAGGATAACTCATAACCAAAATGTCTACATGTCCTTTGGGGGTTCTCATGGTCCAAGTGTATTCCCTATTCATTTAAATGACAAGGGAGAGTGGTTATTACATGTATTTTGTGTTATCATTGGATTGTGATGGTTAAAGTGAGTCACCGCACTCTATGTCTAGGAAGGGAGGTAAATTTGTCAACTTTTTTTGAGAGGAATTGGGAAAACTAGGGCGAGGGGTGTAGGCCTCTAGATGGATTAAAAATTAAGTGTAGATATGAGTGTGTAACTTAGGGTTGGAGATTGATTTTAGATGGTGAGTTCTCTTAGGTATTTAACAAGAAATAGAAATGACAATGAAGTGAATAATGGAAATAACAACTAAGCTATGGTTTATTGAACTCTTTTTGTTATGTTTATGGCTTCTTTCAAGGAAAGAAAGAGAGATTGAAATAGAAGATGATGAAATCTAGTTTATTCATTTTCACTACAAATACAAATCCAAACAATGAGCACCAAGCATTAGGTTTATTCCCTTTTTTCTTTGGGAACTAGATTTCATTTTTTCTTTAAGTAGGCAAAGCGCCTAACTAGATGTGAGAATAATAAAAAGGTCTACTATATTGATGAGCACACATAAAAAGGTCTAGCTTTCAGTTTTATCATAAAAAGGTCTAGTAGATTGATGAGCATGCATGGTTTCCCTACTCGATAGATGATAAACCAAAGCCTAACATCTATTATTTTTGGTGGCTTATACTTGTTTGTTTTGCCACATATGAAATATGTCGTTCAAAAGTTAAGAACTTATCCCTCTATAGAAATAGCCGTGCATTGTGGCCTTCATTTTTTCTATTGAGGTCTGCCTTGAGATGTTGAAGGTGCATATCATTAGGTTTTGGATGGTCCTCCATGGTGTTGGAGTTGGGTGTAACAATAATTGTTTATTTTTCTTAACAAGGATTTAGTCATATTTTCCACCATTACCTTATAGCCTACGAGCAAGGCCAAACTTCACACTTGACTTCAAGGTCAAGAATGGTAGGTCTACAAGATATTGGATCTAGGTGCAACGATCATTATTCCTTTTTTCTTGATGAGTATCTATCCATATTGCCACCATTACCGTAGCTTATGAGTGAGGTTGGACTTATTTAGAAACTCTTCACAACTCAACTTCACGTTTGAGAATGGTAGGTCTCCTAACTTATTGCATAAATAGATCCTTTAGAGTTAATTCCATTGGTAATTCTATTGGTGACCTCATTCCATGATTGCCTAATATGCATGAGGGTCATTTCTATGAGCTCTTTAAGTGAAAGTTCCATTCTACTTAGGATGGAGAAAGTTGCAGGTATTTTGAGTTTGTGGAGATGAGTGGAGTCAACTTCCTCCAACAACCCAATGATCACTTATGCATCATAATCAAGTTCCACCAGCTTGCATCAACATCTTTAACAACCTATTGTTTTCTTGCGAGTTTCCTTCCACTATCAAGCTATGAAGTTGAAGTTATATTTATATCAATGATCAAATGTGTTGAATTCTTGTAGTCTATTTAGTTATTGTAAAAGGCATAATGGGATGGATCCCTTTAAGTCATCTAATAGTGATTTCATGTTTTTTTAACAAAAATTAATGCTTTTGTTTTGAAAGGGGATTGTGATCAAACCATCTAGTATAGAAATACAAAATTTATAATGTAAGATTGTCTTAAGGACTTCAAAGTTCTTCAAAATTTCAATAGAATTGCTTCTTGTTTTCACTATTTTTGGAACTGTAGCACTAGAGCTAGCTACCTTGGCTTGTATATAGCCTTAAATATTGTTCTACTAAATAACTATCTTGTAGAGCACCACAAATTTCAAATATTATTTGGTCTTTTTATCTCTTAGACACTCTCGAAAGAAAAATCCCAACCTTTAGTGCGAGGGAAAGCCTAAGGAAACTATTAAGTGGGTCAATAGATGACACCTATATGACTTACTCCTCCTTTGGGCTTGGAATGACTATTAGGTCTTGATATTGATATTGTATTTTTTTTTTAAATACCTACACAAAGGTGGCAATTGCGAGGTCTTTCACTCTCTTCCCCTCGCTATTTCCACTTCCAAGATGTCTCTCTTTCCACCTCCAATATTGTTGCTCCCATAGTGTTTTCACACAATTCGTCACTTGGTGAGCAAATAAAGGGTGCTTACATGCCCAGTTGAGTCTTGCTGAGCATGACAGCTATAGAGGAAAGGGTTAGAAAAAGAACAAGAAAACTATAAGCAAGAATTAAATTAAAACAAACTAAAACTATGAGCATATGGAAAAGGAAATAACAAACACAATAGACCAATATCACCAATGTTTTTAGGCTGATAAATTGATGAAATCCAAAGCACAATGAAGAAAGGGAAATTGGGTCCCTTCTTTCTCCAATGGAAGGCTCTTGAGGCCCTCACAAACTTTCTCTCCTTATAATGAGGAAATGAGAATGATGGTGGAAGAACTTCTAGCACATCCACTTAAGAGAGAGGTGGATAGCTCAATGAAATGGTGCTAATGTGTTATTGTCAAGGAGTGAGTCCTTAAAACAATCTAAGAAGCATAACATTACATGAAATTCCTTGAGAAAATGATGTTTCTTCAT
>ML783485.1:0-16474 GCA_009831015.1 Picea engelmannii | reverse complement strand
AAATTCCTTGAGAAAATGATGTTTCTTCATGGCTTTTTATAGCATGGCATTGGGTGATTATGTAACTCCTTTGAGGTGTGAAAAGGGGCTCTTTAGGGCTCAATTAGGTCTTTGACCAGCCTACCATGCAGATTCAGCTCAGATTTGATGGTCAAATCAAGTTGGGAGCTGGTCCATAAGTGGTTGGGAGGCCGACCAATTCAATAAATGTGTCGTTTAGCAGGTGCATGTTTTTTTCGCTAACAGTCGCTCATCGTGCACGCATGCGCACATTTTACGTTCCTGTTCCTTGCATATGCGCACACACCCATCTTCTGTAAAGAGCCCTTCAATTTTTAGTTACTTTGTATAGTTTTTTACCCTTTTGCAATGCTGTGGAATTAATCTAGTGCCATGAATGACTTCATTCCTATTTTGACGATGCTGAGTTCTTGTCGCCATGTGCGGACGAAATTTCAGTGATAACACATAGCAACCACGTCGGAGCTAGTAAGTCTAGGCCGTCGCTCTTGCCACCTGCTGGACATCGTTCTTTCCACGTCCAAGAGTGTCACTCCCATAGAAACCATGTCAAAGATAATACCTCATCCCTTCAATCTTGCCACCTTCTGAATGTCTCTCTTTCCACCTCTAAAACATCACTCTTGCCACCTTTAAAATGTCTCTCTTGCCACCTTAAGAATGTTTCTTTTTCCACCTCTAGAACATCTCTCTTGCCACCTCTATAACGTCTCTCTTGTCACCTTTGAAACATCTCTCTTGCCACATCTGAAACATCCCTCTTTCCACATCTACTACATCGGTATTGCCACATCTGAAACATCCCTTTTGCCACATCTACAACATCGGTATTGCCACGACCTAGACGTCGGTCTTACGATGTCAATATGGGGTTGGACAATCCAATTTATGATGACATGTCACGTCATATAAAGTCGCAATATAGACGAAAACTATGTCATCAGAAAAGAGATGTCCTGTGAAATGACATTTGAGGGGGTCCGATGTTTGTCATTCTTTTGAAATAAGAAAGTGGCAATTACGGCGAACGCGCTGTCGAAATTTGACCCAAATGCACTAGTATCAATCCACCAAGAAAGGGGGTTGCTCATTCCAAAAAGAGATACAATAGTTTTCATACAAAGCACATGGGAGGTCTTTCACTACCTAGTATTCCCTCATCCCCCTCCCTTCTTAGTTCCTTTGTGATTTCTCATCCAATCACTAAAATTTGTAGTTCTATTTATCATTTGGATTTGAAGACAAATACTAATGATTTTGGCACACAAAAATTCATTCTTCGATTCTCTACATTATTCTAATAACTAGAAGAGTTTATCACTCCTATCCACTCAGGTTTTGGTCCCAAGACCAAACTATTTGCATATTGCTCCCTCTACCCACAATTTTTTTATTTTTCCTTCCTTTTACAACAAGATTTTGTGGGTCAAATCCCCCAATTCGTGAGTCATATCAGAAACTTTCAAATGGGTACTATGCTGATTCTTTCATTGATTTCTAAGGAGGACCAAGCAACCACCATCTTGACTGGTAATTAAACTTTTTTGGGGAATAGGATAGTTTTGGGTTTTGAACAATTTTAATTCACCAGAGTACTACCTCAAAGGGATCATCTAAAATAGGCAAGGTTCCCCTCACCATTTCCTCTCATGAAATAATAATCTGTATAGACAAAAACTTCAACAATTATTCATGATCTTTCCTTTTATATTAATAACGAAAATATTTACATCACATTCTTTAGAAAAGGTTCAAAATTTCCCAAAATCCACACACAACATATTTGTCCTTAATTCTTCTAGTAGTAATATAAAATAATTATATGTTCAAGATCGAGGAAAAAGGGGTATAACAATCCCCTCCTCCCTAAAGGAACATCGTCCTCTATGTTCTTTGCATCTTAGAAACACCATTCATGCCCTCATATTTCAACTATGTTAGAAATTTTTTCAACTTATTGGTCTGGTCCTTTCCCGGACTCTTGTCCTCTGTCACATGCATGCAATAATTTTAAGCAACAAGCATATTAATCACAATTTCATGCAAAAACATTTTATTGTTGTTCATAATTCAAGAGGAAATTTACATATCGACCCAATACTTATCTGTGCAATTTCATGGACCCACATCTGATTGGTCATTTTACTAACTTGGCCCATTGTTTCCTTGACATACCCATTGTATGCATGATACCAAGCAATAATTTACAAGATTTATCGAAGTCTCCTCTTCCTTGTGGTCACTCACCCTCCAGGCCTAGGCTTAGGCATCCCCATGTTTAGTATACATTCCCTCATGTGATTCATCTTTCCTTGCTAAGGATTTCTTGCACGAAAAGAGTTTTTGAGACTTCATCGAGTCTTACAGTTGAGGAGTCCCTCTATCCTGTGTTACCACAACTCAACATATTCTATGGTGATCATGGCTTATCACAGGGTTCTTATGTCACACCAATATCCTTTCTCCATTATTTCCATCTTGATAGCCATCATCTTTCCCTCCAACATAGATATTTCATCACATCTTTACCACATGCATATAGTAACCATGAGATAATATTATTAATTTATCAAAATTTTCAAATATTTTACCCACATATTTCTAATTCCACATTTTCATTTTCATACATGTTCCACACGAAACCAAATTCCATAAGCATAACACTTCTTTCCTTGGACAGGTTGGATCTTTTAGATCCAACATGTTTTGGTATTCTTCATGGAGTTATAGAAATTCCATATCCAAAACCCCTTTCTCCTACAATTCATTCTTCACATAACCAAACAAATTGTTAGTTTTCATGCACACTATACTTTCATTGTAGACTTGTAGTGGTTTTTAAACAATTTCAAAATTTGTGCACACTAACAATTGCTTCAGATTCATATATCCCATGATATAAAATAAAAAGGAAATATCATTCCTTCCACATGCATCATTTCAACATACAAGTTTTTCCAAACTCAATAAAATATTAAATGAGTTTAATCAATGTGCCAATGTCCATGGTCACATTCACACACAATGCACCCTTACATTCACCTCAGAGTACCACATTTCATATCATGCATTTTTCTCTAGAGTATTGGAACTCATCCAACCTCTTACCACATGGCCTCTTTATTATCATTTATCATTACAACAAGAGTATGCTCCTTGCCACAACTGATTATGAGATAAAATCATCTTACCATGGTATGAAATTAAAATTTCATCTAAATTCCTTCCAACCTTCTTTCTTCACTGATAACTAGGGTGCCAACATCTAGGGCCACCTAATTCCTCTTTTTTCCATTCTACAACTCTAGTAGAGTATTTGAAGTTTCTCCTTCCTTAATGGGAAGTCCATTGTCTGCCCTCTTATGCGGACATGCATTTCCTCAACACATTCAATTCAATGCACTTCTTATGAGAACTTTTGTTCTCAATCACTCTTGATTGGTCAATGTACCCATGACACTATTGGTTCATGAATTGTCTTGCAAGGAATTTGATAATCCTTGACCGGAAAATATTTCCTCTCTCTATTATTCAAATTCTTCATTCCTAAATCTTGCCTTTCTTTGGTATCAATGACATACAACATCCACTCAAAATTATTTTCATATCATTAAAATAATAAAATAATTCATACGGGGTTCTTACCCAATCCATTTCAACTTCCATGTCACATGAACATGAAATATTTTATATGTTTTTTGGATACTAGTACCCTCACTGATTTTACCCCATCTGTGGGGCTTCATGGGAACTCTCAAAGTCCCTTCAACAATCTTCCAACAACAATTATTTTTTCATTTATTCTCTTCTTGAGGTTGTCAACCATTGGCAGTTGTCCTTCCTTAACAACTCCAATATTTTCCTACACTTAATAGGCTTCATCACAGACACAAACATATTAGCTGTCATGTTAAATAAATTGCATGTACATAGCATATAAATAGGAAAGCATGATCAAATACTTGCTATCATATCTATATGTACATCATCACATTACTCTTCAACATGTTCACTAGTGAAAGCATAAAATTAATTCAATTGTTGGGCATCCTACAACCATCATCATATTAGTTTCTCGCCTGAAAGAAACACAATAAATGACAAGGAAGGGAGTTAAGGCCATATTCTTCTGTCTTATCCAACTCGTCTTACATAGTCTGGAACTTTTCATTTCAGTTGAGTTATTTACAAGGCCACGCTTCCTTTACTTAATATGGCTCAACCAAGCCTATTCATTTAAACATACTTATTTGTTTATTTACCTTTGCTTTCATAGTTCTTTTTTTAGATTTTTATCTCTGTTAAGAAAATCAGAGTTTTCGAACCGAGGAAAGTGTTTCTCCTTTCCTCCTCCTTTTCTTAAGAAATATCTCCCTCTTGGGATTTTCCTGCTTTGTTCCTTGAGAAGTGTTAGCCAAGTTTCATCTTGATTTCCATGGATAATTTAACATGCACAGTAGCAATATTTTTTCCACAAATAAAGAGCTATTTCATTTTGCACATTCACCAAAGAGAAAATTAGATTGGTTAACATTCATTTTCATATTGTTTACTCATGCATGATATTTTAAAATGTAATCTAGGATTCTTGTACAAATAGAATTTGTAGTCTATAATCTAATTTTCGAGCAATCATTAAGATTATGAATTTGTTCTCGTGAGAAAGTTCTCACACAATTCTTCTATATGGAACTTCCTTATTGCACATCCATCGCTATATTATATGACCTCAACCTCGAGTCACCCTCAACTTTGTCATTTCATATTATTAGCTAATATTCCATAAGGAATTATCAACATGCATCTCTATTATGCATTCATATTGTGCATTCACACATGCACTTTTATTCCATGAATTTTCATTCACATTGTGCTTTGATCACATGCTTTATCATGTGGTTTGTGAGTCCACCATAGACACATTTTATATTTTCATTTCCATATCTATTTGAAAACAAATTAGTTCATGCTTGTTCATAATCATTTACATTCAACCTTTAAAATCCTAATAATGTTACCTTTTATCATGACAACAAAGCATCCCTCCTCATTTACTCTTTCATCAATTTATACTATATTTTCTTGAGGAAATGAAGCACATCCTCCTCAAGCTATTATTCGAAAAAAAATAGTCACAACTCTTTAGAATAGAGTCATCCATACATGCATCCATGGTATTTATTCAATCTTGGCAAGTGCAATTCTTTCCTTACATTTCACATATTCAGGAAGTCATATCATGCATTTAGTATACATATGCTCGCACATTATACATGTGCATCACCTGAAATTTTTTATATCATTTATTCATATCTATTTGTTCTTAATATCAGTTTTCATACCGACAAAACTTATAATGCATTCAATCCATGCACTCAAGCATATACAAACATAGATAAATATGCATCATGCAATTTCATTGCTTGCACCTCTTTGCACGGCATTCACACACATGGAAATTTCAAACTCATAGTTCCTTCCTCTTGGATATATTATAGACATTCTTACGACAATATCGTAGGAGTACTCGACACTATGTTTCCCTCTCTATTGAGAGATTACAATCATTAACATGGAAATTTTCACAGACACATTAATAATTATATTTCCCTTTCTATATGAAAACAAATAGAAATAAAACACTCTTTCCTCAACTTTTATAAAAGTATTCCACAACCTAGAAATACAATTTAGGAAATTTCAATAGTTCCCAAGGAAACAAGACAACCAATCTAGCTTCTCTTCATGCCTCAAACCATTCTTGGTCAACATACCCTTTTTATCAAGAGAATCAATTCATATATCCCCCCTCGCTACTACTTGATAATACCAAGTGATACCTATATGGATACCATCCGCCTCTGGATGTTGATCTGACCCATTATTCATATAGAAATTCCCCATCACTTCCTTTACCACATTCGGGATCAACATTTAATTAACCATTATACATTTTCCTTATAAGGTAGCATTCCATCAATATCATCAACATTTTAATTTTTCTACTATAATCAAATCCTTAGTAACCATATAATCTATGCGATCACCATATTTTTCATCCCATAACAAACTATAATAAGTCTATATATATGTTATGTACATGCTTAATATTTTCTATATGCATTCTATCATATCCTTGTGCACCAAGTATTTTACCCATGCCTACAATGCAGACGTAGTCCAGCTATTTTCATTTTTCATTCACTTGCATAGGAATTTTTTTGGGTCAATAGGTATATACACTCTCCTTAGTATAGCCATGAGCTCATAAGCTAACTCATGTGATCATATCACTTTCTTCCTTAATGAGGACTATCCATTGTTCAAGGAACTCCCTTCTCTTTTTTCCTATCAATATTTTTCTAGTAACAAGTTTTACTCATCACGGGTCAAGTAAATTGACCTTATACATTTACCATTAATCCTCTAATCATGAGGAACTATACATACATGGTTTTCCCTTTTATTAAAGAATAAATATATTATTTCCAAGGGTTCTACCACTCCTTATTCAATTCCTTTAACCATGAAGAATTTTAGGTAAGGGTATTAGCCCTCATATAAACAACCATCATAAATGGAAGAGGCTTCAACTAGCCATGCTTAGAAGCAACATTACAATCACTAGTTCATCCATCTCTTGGGCTTGTGAATCCCTTAACAAGACTTTGCCATTTTTAGTCATTCTCATTCCAGTTCAACCATTAGTGATTATCCAATCCTATAGGAGTAGCTACCGTAAAGAAACAACATCCTCCTTGTACTACAAATCAACAAGTAACTTTTTTGCTGTAAGAAATTCTAAAATTTGATTTCAATCAAAGAGCTTGTGCAGATAATATATAAACTTTTTCCAATGCAGAGCAACTTTTATAACAAACTTGTTTTGGTATTGTTATACCAGTCTCAGGAATGATTTTGTGCCCATCCATGCCTAGTTTTGTAGCCTTATCTGATACCACCTTGTAAGACACCCACCCCCCTAAGTTCCTTTTTAAGGGATGGGGTATTAAATTTTCACTTTTCTTCAACTATCGCAAAGCCTCATCTACAGAACACCATCATCTTATTCTCATCAAGATATTTCCAATGAATGTAGACACTCTTGAAACTGAGGGCTAGATGTGAAGTTATAGTCTCTCTGAGGTTTCAATACTTTCATTCATTGAGTTCACCTTTAGTGCCACATGATTCCCCATCACTCGTTCCATCCTACATGGAACTTACATGACATCTACCACCTAACCCATCTAATTCCCCCATTTGTTGGTTCAAAGATTTGTTTCTTCATCATACTCTTCCCATTGGGGCTAGAAGATTTCCAACACAAAATCCACTTTGATGGGATTTATCCAACCACACACTTCGACGTATATAACCTATATATCCAATGAACCTCGAGGTTGGGAGGTCAAAGACTCCAATTACTTCAGAGTCGCCAACTTGCACAATGTTTAATGATCCTTCTCATGCTCCAACTACACTTAGCTTATGTGGGTCCCTTAGAGATATACAACTAAGATTGAATCTTTCTTGCCACATTGGTTACTTCTCCACCATGTATCTATCTCCTGATGTGACATATATATCAATATCCACTTGACACGTGGACCAATCATGATACGCCACGTTGGGTACAAAGGCCCACTCGACCAAAGATTGAGACTTGTCCATTTCTTATAAACTAATTAAGTTACTTAATCAATATTTTCCTAAAATACCAATCCTCAATATTCAATTATTTAATCTTTAGTACAGATAATTAATCTTCATTAATTAAATACCCCCATAAATACATTTTTACTTAACCTAATATATCCTCCAAGTAATTAATGAGGATTTACTTTCTCTCTCCTTTCCCTTGGGAATTTCACCTCCCAAAAGGGTTTTTGGTATTGATTCAAATATCTCTTACAATGATTATCTTATAATTTAAATTAATTAATCATATTATAACATAATTGTATTATTTTATAATATAATTAATTAACTATCATACACTTTGGTATATAAACTTGATTAACATGTAAATCACAACCCCATGGTTTATAACTCTCCAAGCAAATCCACATAGCTAGAGCTTGCCATCCCAACCTCTCAAAATTTCCACATAATTTAATATTAAAATACTTAATAGTAAAATTTCTAAGGCCATCACACTCCAAGAAGCACTCGTCTCTCATTAGTCTGATGGCCAATTATGAAAGAGAAACATTTAAGATTATAAAATATATGTGAGACCTTATAGTACCGAGGCTATCACACTTTGATTGTGTGCTCCCCTCTTTTTTCTTCTATGGTAAACTACGAAAGGGGAAGCATTTGTTATTATAAATTATATATATCATCTTATAATATTAAAACCATTGCACATCGATTGTGTGCTCCCTTCTTTTTCCTTCGACGCTCAACTTCAATGGTCAAATCCGAAAAGGAATGGGTATAATATAATATTATATTTAAACTACTATAACGTTTATTCCATCAGTCCGAAGGCTTCACACTTCATTCAAGTGCTTCCTTTATTTTACTCCGATGACCCAACTCCTAAAAGATTGAATTGAATATTATAATATATTTAAAATATCAGAACGATTATACCATCGCTCGCTCTGATATATTTAGAGTCAATTCCCCCTTGATCTTCCCATTTATTCAGTCATCAAACTCCAAAGGAAAAGGAAAGTTCAAGGTAATAATATATATTCATATATAATTCCATTGAGAAAATAAGAGGATTTATATTTTTCTAAGAATTTTAAATGTTGATAAATAGAATACTTTAATATTAAGACCTTGAGGAGAGTAGAGTGTCCTATGCAAAGAATAATTTCTAAAATTGTGAGATTTGGCATGGTTAAATCCTTGCACACAAGGTAAATAATTCAAAAACTTCCCATCTCTCACACACTAGGCTGAAGATCACATAATTTTAATATATAACTTCCTCAACTTAATATCCAAATTATTAAGACACTTGAATGGTAAATTTGAATATCTTTTTAGAGTTTACAAGTGTTTAACATTCATTCAAATTTTCTCAAAAAACATATATATATAGATACATATTTGAATTCATAATTTTTTTTATTTCTTAGAGGTAAAATCCTCCATGGTAAAACTATGTTCTTACGAGAAATTACTATTGATTATTTTATGCAATTCTTTATTATTTTTAGGGAGTAGTTACCATGTTTAATTCTTCCCCCTTTGGACATTAAGTTATTTTCTAACTCTGGTAATATTCCTTTCTTACCAAAATACTAATGAAACTTAATTAATTACAATGCATCCAATTCATACTTTTCTTTTTATTTCAAATTATGAACTTGAACTTTATTCCTTCTTCCTTGCTCATTATTTATTTTTGAAATACTTTGGACTTCTTCAACATTTGGCTTATTCTTTCAATACCAAAAAGGGGTATGCAATTCTCTCTAATTATAAATCCTATCATATCTTTGAGGCCAACTGAATGGCGAGGGATAGCTTACTAGTCTTCATCTTTATTTCAACAATTGCATTCCCTATTATGAGGATTTTTCTAGGAGGACTTTAGTGGCTTAGTATTTACTAATAAATCATGGATTTGTTCACATAAAATACTATGAGTTACCAACGATCACTTTCTTCATATTTGAGTGACAAACCATTACTAACAACTTCCCCTTTCAAACCTAGACAAGTATAAAACCAACAACATAATATGTTTTCCCATATCTTATTTCAAATTTAGAGTCATTCAAATATTTACAGTGACATTTCCACTATTGGAATAAGATGACACACTTTCATAATATTTAATAAACTTGTCATGGGATTATAAGGCACAAAAAACACTTATATGAAATTTAGAAATTGTTGGCAGTTGCTCAAGGGTGTGCCACCTTCCACCCAACCATAGGAACAAATATTTCTCTTGGTGTTTTCACAACTGGCCACCCGTGAATCAGGGTATGATTCCATATGAGGAAAGTGCTTTACTCAACATATGATAAAAGATGAAGGCCACTCTCCTTCACCTAGAGGAACTCAACAAGCCAAGTATTCAATCCACCAACCAAGGGGACTGCTCTTTCCACAAAGAGATGCAACAATTGTTATAAGCAACACATGGGAGGCCTTTCAGTTCCAAACAACCCCTTAGCGCCCTCCTTTCTTAGTTACTTCATGATTGCTCAACCAATCGCTAAAATTTTTTCCTCGTTGAACAACCTAACTTGAAGACAATTGCCAATAATTCTTGCACCCAAAAAATGCATTTCTTCACTTCTATCTATCATGATAAGAACCATACGAGTTTCTCACTCCTCTCCACTCAGATTTTTCTCCCCAAACCTAACTGCGTGCATCCTCCTCCCTCTACCCACAATTCTTTTCTTTTTATTTCCTTCTACAAAACGATTCCATGGGTCAAATCCCCCAATTCGTCAGTCATATCAGAAAATTACAGATGGGTGCTATGATCATTCTCTCATTGATTTCTAAGGAGGACCAACCTTGAACCAACCACCATCTTAACTCGTAATTAAATATTTCTGGGGGAGAGGACAATTTTGGGTTTTGAACATTTTAAATTCAAAAGAGTAGTTCATGGTAGGGGTAATCTCAATGAGTCATGGTTCCCCTCACCATTCCATTTCATGACATCATAATCTGTATAGGAAACACATTCAATAGTTATTCAATTTTTTTCCTTATATATTAATAACATAAATATCTGCATCACATTCTTTAGAAAAAGTTTAACATTTCCCAAAATCCACACATAAGAGATATGTCCTTAGTCTTCTAGTACTAATATAAAATAATTATATTTATAAGTTGGGGGAAACATGGGTATTACAAGGACGATTCGCACTTAGGACAATGCAAAAATAAGGGGGGGTAGAGAGAGAATGCAACATCCTAGTTTTAATCCCGAGAATGTAATATATTGTAAATATGTGAATTAGGCTATGATCCAAATAGTATGGACAATGGCCAAGGAATGTAAATGGTCTACATTGAAGTTATTAATAAAAAAATACATCATTGGTTACAAGATGAGGGGTCTAAAATGATGGGGGGATATGACTCCATGAGAGAGGAATGAGAGGGGGCTAAGAGGCCTAAAAGGGGAGCTTAATGAAAAATATAATATCATATTCCAAATTAAGAGTCACATGATAATTTTAGCTTAAGTTTAGAAAAAGGGTTCAAAAGTGGTTCTTTGGGTGCCAAATGGAAAGTTTAAGGAATGAATATTTAAACCTTGTGTTTAGGGATTCTCACCATAATTATAACCATAATTATACCATCACATTACCTAGAAGGGAGATGAAAGAGTAATGGAACCAAGCCTGTAATGGGGATGAATTGTGATTCTATGGTGAAAGTTGACATTGGGAATCCTTGTAGATCCAATCATTGAGATTTTCCTATATATTCTTTTCTGGAGCCTGAAAAGGGGTGTGATAGCCTGAGGGAATACATTACAGAGAAGGGAATTCACTCTTGAGGTTGTGCAAACTGAAGGGGGGAAGAGACTTGGTGATTAAGATTCATGTATGAGTAAATAGGATGAAAGTTAGTGGGAATTGGGTTGAGAGAGTACTTGTTTGTCCTTGTGAAATTGCATCTCCAACGCGCGGGTGGCCTATTGCAAAAAGACATGGTGCAACAATGTCTATGTATAGGAGAAACCGTCAGGAACTAATTGGTGTAATTCATTATTAAAGATAAGTTTTCGATTATTTTTTATTTTAGGTTGTTTATGGTGTGTAAAAATGAGTTTAATTTCTATATGCTTAAAGAATAGCTTTGCATTTCATATTTTTGTATGTTTACATGAATTGCATGATATTGAATGTCATTTCACATGTATAATTTAATCATATAACAGGGAAGAACAATTATATTGTATCAGATTTTAATGGTATTGTGAAATTGTGGAAAATGGAAAAAATTCCCAACCACCCCACCATCCTTGTGGGTACAATGGTGGTTGGGTACATTATATCCTCACATGTTGCCCATCAAGTTCCAAGATTTGAATATATCTCTAGAATCTCCTCCATTAATCTATAAAAGAAGTCTAAATCAATAGGTAGAAGAAATCTCAAGACAATTCAAGACAAGCCTATGATGCTAAAAAATCCAAGGAGAGATTTATGTAGTGTTTAGAGCTTAGATCTCATTATTGAAGAAGGATAGGGAAGGAATTATCAAGGAAATTGGAGTTGGAAGAGTGCTTCAACGAGTCTTAAGGTATCACTTGGTTTACTTTTCCTTTGATTAATATATATCAATGGTTTTCCCCTCTAATTTGGTGTGATCTTTGAGTGTTTCATTACATTGGTAGATATATCTTCCATTGATCATGGTAGGTTGGATTTGATACCTAATTTGCCTCTTTATGATTAAAGGATTTTAAGAAGTGTTTGGTTGTTGTCTTATGTGCAGGTGATAGGTTGCAGGAGAGCAAGAAGATATGGGAGGTGGATCACCACAAGAAGTTATAGGATAAACATAAAAAAAATGTGTTGTTTTCTCTCCTCTTTTAGAGAAAATAGAGTATGTGTGCTTTAGATCTAGAGGAAACTATCAATGATTTATCCATAGTTTTTCATTAACCTTGGGAAGATAAGTGAGAGTGCTCACATATCTACATGCGAGATAACTCTACAACACTAAGACCTTGTAATGACATCCATATTCAACTCAGATGCCAAAAAATGTATGGAGAGGGATAATGCTATAGTTTTTAGGTGTTTTTCATGGTACTTAAGAAAGAGAATGTTCAATTAGGGCTTAAGGCCCTTGTTTAATTGTTTCCAACACATAAAACCTACTCATTGTTAAGGTCCATGGTCAAGGGCTTGTGACCCATCCTTGGTGCAAAAATATTCCTAATGGAATCCATATCCAACTCTAATTCCAAAGAGCCCCTAGAGAGGGCCCTTGTGGTAGCTTGTAGGTGTTTTTCATGGCAATCAAGCCCAGGAAGATATGTTTACGACCTAAGGCCCAAATGTTTTCCTCCCCTAAACTTGGTGCTTGAACTCAAGAAGGTTCATTTAGGGATTAAGCCCCTTGTTTTCCCTAGCCATATCTAATCCTCAAGATCCATTTGTTTTCAGACAAGAACATCCCACACTCTTGAAAACATGTGCATACTTTAACATGCATGGATTTTTAAAAGCATGTGCATGTGTTTTTAACATCTAATTAAAATCTATGGGGAGGGTAGTGTAAAGTTATGCATGGGGCATGTGTGGATGCTGAGCAAGTTCCTAAGGAATTCAAATAGGAATGTGTGGGTGTTTGTGGGGTATGTGTACATTCTTGAAATTTTCAACTAACATGCTTTCTGTAGAAATTAACTTTGTGCACCTAATCTAATGTAAGGTAAATTGGCTCTCTAGTACTCCCAAAGAAACCAATTAAATTTATAAATGTTTCAATGATATTTTCATTCTTATTATTTGCTTCTCCAACTAATTATTAAAGGTTAAGATTGGGAATTTCTCAAACTAGTAAAATATAAGTTTAGGATCCAATCATGAAAATGCTCCATGCCAATGGAATTGAAAGTATCTATTTCAATAATTATAAAATAATTTAATTTCTACCTCAGGTTTGAACGAATGAGATAGAGAATGCCCACTACAATCCCCTCATCCTTGTAATGATGAGATTTGGGGTCTCCTTTGCTTGGAGATGAGCCCTTTTTTCCGAGAAGTGGTTATAAAATGTGGAACCCATGATCTCTTTTTCTTAATTCATACACGAAGTACATACGTTACTAACATGTACTTTCTTTTAAATATGCATGTTTAATGGTTTAGGTGGTTTATTTTTTAAGAAAAATATGTATTTTAAAAGGGTATATTTTTTGCGCCAAAATACATTATGAAATTCCCAATTACCACTTATTTTATGAACTTAAATAAATTTTAATTAATTTTGTTTATACTTTCCAATTATCACATTTTTATAAATTTTAAAAAATCTTAATTAGTTTGGGTTGTAATTCATCCATGAAGTAAGGCAATAATTCATGCCCGGATGTAGGGTAGTGGGTGATAAAATATACTTTAAAAAATCTTGATTAGCTTGGGCTTTAATTCATCTCGAGGTGTAGGTGTAAAGTAGTGGGTAATGAAATATGTAAGATAGTGGGTGATGAAATATACTCTTAAATCACTTCTTTATGTAAAGTCACATGTTCCAAACCCTAATTTATTTTTATGTAAAATCACATGCTCCAAACCCTAATTTACAAACCCTAATTTATTTTTAGGTACAAGTCACAACATCTATTTAGAATAAAATGACAAATCTATTACTAATTCCTTCTTAGTCTCACATGTTCAAAACCCTAATTTACTTTTAGGTACCATTCACAACATTAATTTAAAATAAAATGGCAAATCTATTACTAATTCCTGTTGAGGCAAAGACTCATAGACCAGACTTACAAGAGGTGGAACCACCTACTTCAGAAAAACAAAACAGCTCATCTTCATGGACACGATTGATTTTTATTTTAAATCATGATCTAATCTCCATTTTTCGAAGCTATCCACCATTAATGGAGATGAGCAAATCATGATCTACTCTCCATCGTTTGAAGCTATCCACCATTAATGGAGATGGGAAAGGGCATTCGCCTCGTGTTCGATAGGTCATGGGATGGGCAGACTTATTATTAAAGCGGATCGAAATAAGCAGTTTATTGTTCCAGGGAGAATTAATCTTCAAAATAATGTTTTGAAACTTATAATCACAACTATAAAACAATAAATCCATACCGATATATGTCGATTGATCCACAAGAATAAATTTTGCTTCACCATGCTGTACTAGTCAGTGATTATCGCTTAATACAGATCATTCAATTCCGTTGAAAATCGATAGGCTCCTAAGTTCTTTTCGGCATCGAAAGTATTCATCCAGCTTGATTCAGAAACGGCGTGTGAATTATCATGGTGGACTAATGGTGCAGATGGTTTGTTTAGTTTTATATGATTCTCCATTTGCCTTTCATACATGAGTACAGGAGAGGCGGATGTCTCGTGAAAAATCTGTCTTGATTTATATTGACTATGAGCGGTGGAATGCGGCATCTGTGAGGCGTTAATGGAGTTGGATGCATCTACTGGGGAGCTGGTGATCATGCTCATGCCTTCGTTTGAATGTTGATCAACCACAGTTCCTTCAACCCTCTGGAGCAACTTCCTGACACAGGAATTATGGTCAGAAAATCCCTGATCAAGTTGGAATTGTTGATGATTCAGCTGAAATGTAGCTGGTTCTGAACTTGAACTGGATTCGGTAATTCTTAAGCCACAATTTTGCTCGAACAACTGAGAGATTATTCCAGTGCCGAAGTTAGAGTAAAGACCATTCATACCGATATTCGTATATGGATCTACCCCTCCAGGTTGTTGCTGTTGCACAAAGATGTTTGGGCTTGTATTGACCTCTGAGGTAGCATAGCTTTGCACGTCTTTTCTTTCTGGTCTTGCTGCAGAAGGTTGACAGGTCTGATGATCCTCGTGTTTCCCCAGAACTTTCTTCTTCAGCCTTGTGTTCCAGTGATTTTTTATATCATTATCCGTTCTGCCTGGCAACTGCGCCGCAATGATAGACCACCTGCACAAAGGAAGAATATTCATGTTCGAATCAATAACTATAAAAACATTTTGCAGATGAGTGAATGGTTGTTTATCATTTATCTATGAATCTCTTAGGCTGAGTAGACTACCTGCTACCAATTCTGATATAAAGGCTACAAATGATGTGATCTTCTTCTTCTGAGAACCCTCCGTGCTTTATGTTAGGCCTTAAGTAGTTTAACCATCTGAGTCTGCAGCTCTTTCCACATCTTTTCAGACCTGTATTCAGAGAGAGCAAGGATCAGTGCAAGAAGCGCTGCAGAACACTCATGTTTTAACTTTGAAATGATACAAATGCATTCTGAAAACCTAAGGCTGTACTGTATGATGTATCTATCAGAACAGGGTATAATAAACACAGAACCTCGGCCTGAGAACTGGTTCAAAGTATTTCATTACAGAGGTAGAATCTCGGATGAAAAGGGATCAATCCATTAAGAGCCAAACACTAATATTATATCTGTAGAATTAGGGGAATAGAAATGCAGATGCTAAAAATATCCATTAATCCCATTAACAAACCATACATAGGTCTTATACACCTAAAAACCTAATTCCTTTGAATTTATCGTGTATATAAGAGGAAATCTATTGACATCATTACAAAACCTACAAACCTAAGCACAACAATAAGGGTCCATTGATGTAGAATATTGATGTCAAAAGCTTTTCCTGTGTCTCTTAAAACCTCGTATAATCGGATAGATATACAAAACTTCTGGGAGTTTGATCAGACGATGGTGGCCTAGAAGATTGTTTCTATGGCTCAAATATTAAACCCTACTTTTAGA
>ML783484.1:484537-503755 GCA_009831015.1 Picea engelmannii | reverse complement strand
TCAATAAATTAGTAGTAGTTAGTGATTCCAAGAAAGAATTTGGCTTGGGATCATTACAGGCTATTAAACATGCTTTGTCTCCTTCCAAATACATTTATCATTTGATAGGTATTGCTCAATAATTTTATTTGCTATTTTGTCAAGAAAGTAATCATTGGAAGGATTGCATGGATTGACCTGTAAGAAACCTAGGTCCAATTACATTTACTTATCCTACATATACATGGTAGCAATTTACTCCATCCTCTGTGGTATAAGGTATTAAGGAAATCCTCCACAAATCCAATCAAGAGATGTGGAGTTTTATCACTAACATTGTCACTATCAAGGAGTCGTCTACATTTCACGAAAATTTTTGCAATGAAGTGGAACTTTGGAAGATGGTTCTCTACCTCTTTCCCCTTTCTACTAACATGCGTATAAAAATTTCAAATTGCATTGCTTTATGTCAAGAATAGCTACATTAAAACAAAAGTAGTTGCTTATTATTTATATTGATTCAATTATTCCTCCATATTATTGGTTTTATGCACTTGCCATTTTCAATTTAATGGTGGATTACTCCCCAATCCTTTCCTCCATAGCTTCCTCCATCCTGGGATTTATATGCAAGTTCTTAAGGGGCTCTAGCTTTCATTTTTGTACACATCCGTTTATCTCTAAATATGAGCTCATTCTTTTTCACTAGAGTTTTTTTTCAAGTGAACCAAATTTAAGAACCAATATATACCTCTTAGAGTTGGTTGCATTTCCTTGAGGTTTACCCTTGTTTTTTCATAGTTCGTTGTTTCATAAATTCAACACTACATGTACACATGGAAGATGGTACATGTCCAAGTTTATGTTGCTAAATTTGTTCCATAACATCAATAATTACATGATGGTCATTGTATGCGGGCAATTTTCAAAAATCTACTTTTCCTTCACAAAGAGGGAGCATAGAGAAAAAACAATCTTGTATATTAAAATTACGACAAAATAATAATGAGAATGATTAAAGGAAAAATAGATAACATGTTTTGTGCAAAAGTAAAAGGGTTACATTAGCAATATACCTAGGGCTTGAAAGGGTTAATGTATGCAACTTGTGGATTTGGAGAGGATGTTCCCTCACCCAACTAAGCACCGATTTTCACACATTGTGTCATATAGTTGATTTTCTCAAATAAATGCATGAACATAATATGCAACATAGTAAATTATAGTAAATTATACCATCACAYGTAGTTTACAAAAATAAAAAATAGAGTTTATCACCTTTGAGATGTTAGTGGTGGCTATTGATTTTCTCCTCTTTCCTAAATTCTTCTTCCTTCCTCCTTGCCATYTTTACTATCTCAAATAAACCTACATATGCCAAGGAAAGTAGAAAAATGTGAAATATTTAGGCAAGTCAAGTGATGTGCATAATTTTGATAGCAAGAGATTTTTATCTACATAATTGAGTAACATTAATAAAATGAAATAAARAACTAGAATAACTTAAATTTTCATGGTTTTACCATGAATGAATGAGAAAACTTGGAGGGAAGACAATGAAAAACCTAATGAGTGTGAGGGAAATTATTCCCTTGCACTCATTAGGTCTTTTATTTCCTTCCCTTCAGGGTTTCTCATTCATTCATGGTAAACTCTAAAAGCTTACATTATTCTAGTTGGTATACACTTCACCATTCTCTACATCAATTGATGTATACATAGGGGATACAGAAGTGGGAGTGGAGGTGGGGAGCGAGATTTTCAGTAGGAAAACTCCTCATCTTGTGAGTATTTAGTGGGTTGAGGAATGAGTGATGGGAAGGGGAGTGGGGATGATGGGAGGACATAAGGACATTGGGTGGGGTTTTGTAGGGAATTCATTGAAGTTGTAAGGGGACATATGCAGAAAAATGGTGTTTTGAAAGATGATAAGAGAGGGAGGATGGAAATCATGATAGAGACAATAACAAAAATGAAGGGTGATGGGGTCTAGTGCATGTGTTCACCTGACACGGTGGACGTCTCAGGTGAACGCATGTGCTAGATAAACTCATTGGTCCAAAACTTCTCCAAGTAAAATAGGCATTGAACATCTATTGGAAAAAAATATAAGGGTTGTCAACCATGTGAATAAGATGGCAGCCCATTCGAGTGACAAACGTAAACACAATAACACACTTTGTTATTTTACAATGCAAATTGTGACCACTAAATTAGTGAATGAATTCAAAAGTGATCTAACCATGATATAGGCAAGGTAAGATACATCAACAATTGATGCTCAATATTCTTGCACTATGACTTTTGGAGAGAATTACAACAAGGAGAGTGCTAAAAGAACTTTATCTTGTTAAATATGGTTTTGACTTTTACCATCAACAATACAATGGTCGTAAATAAGGTAGAATAAGACCCTATTAATAATATTCCACCATACCATGAGTATATGTATTCTATGTTTATTAAATTATATCTTTACCTTCATAGGGAAATAAAGCTAAGAGACTATATGCAGACTATATGCACTGTAGTATTTGAAATTTAGATCTTATAATATCATCCACACAGATCCATCTTAACATATTTCTTTTCCTTTAAAGAAAAACCAAGTTGAGAAACTCTATGCAGTATAATATTTAAAATTTAAATATTATAATATCATTTATGTAAATTCATATGTTTGTTTTTAATCTTGACAATGGAAGAGTGATCTGAGTTAAGCCCCGGATCAAATTAAGTGATTGCAAATATACCATAACTTAAATCCATCTTAACATAGCATCTAAGAAGTACTAAGAAGAATAAAAAGTTTATATGTCTCATTATAGCATCTAAGAAGCACTAAGAAGAACAAAAAGTTTCTATGTTTCAATATTATTAGGCACTTTTAAAAATAATAAGTTATCAAAAACTCTATAAATCCATCTTAACATAACATCTAAAAAGCACTAAGAAAAATAAAGAGTTTCTATGTCTCATTATTATCAGGGACGTTTAAAAATAATAAGTTATCAGAAAACTCTACTCAGGCTTACTAGTAAAAGACCCAAAAGCAAAAAGAACTTCATGAAATGGTATACTTAAAAAGTTTAAATGTTATAATATTATCCATGTATATCCAACATAGTATCTATAAAATTATCAATTTTAGTAATTAAAATTTAAAAGATTCTGAATTAAATAAATATAAACTAGTTTATTTTGGTATAGATTTTTATAATCAAAATGTTTTTTTAATATATTATTACAGTAAATGATTTTTTTATTTTAATTTTACAGAATAAACTTATTAATTTACATACTTTACACAATACATCTTGCGACTCTCTATACAATAATTAACATGACATTAATCATTTCGAGAAACAGATAGGCAATAAATACATGCATTATAATTCCTCTGCATTTGATAACAGCAAACTCACTGTAACGAAGGTACGGCTTGTTAGACTTTTGTCAGCTTTGACAAAATGGCCAGTAAGAACCAACACTTTTGACCAAAGAACCTCTGAGTTACTTCGAAAATACCGAGAAATGAAAGGAGTGTTCTGCATTTGATAACAATAAATATCGCTCTAACGAAGATACGTATTACAGCTCTCTAGACTTTTGTTAGTTTTGACAAAATGGTGAGTAAGTAAAGAACTTTTGACCAAAGAACCTCTGAGTTATTTCAAAATTACCATGAAATGACCTCAAAAGAGGACGAAATCACGGTTGGAAGATAAAATTGTGGAATTTGACGGTTGAGAATAGAGCCTCAACCACTATAATTTTCAGTTTTATTAATGCTTAATATAGATATAATGTATGGCCAAACGATTTATATGTCAATTGTATTTCTGATTTTAATAAATAAAATATGATGACCGCTGTTAGGGGACATAGAGAGTGATGGGAATGATGGGAAACAGGATTTATTCATGAGTTTAATTCTCAATCATTTTCCTCCATTTTAATGTTTTGAGTAAACCTTATATTTTGTTGTTGAGTGTTCCCAACCCCAATCATTGAATGTATGTAAGAGGGTGGGTGTGAGAAGTTACATCCCATAGTTATTGGGAGCATGTGTGAGAAGTCACATCCCATAGTTATTGAGAGCATGGGGCTGAAGTACATTCATCTTAGAAAATAGTGTTAGTCAAGTAAACAAACAAAAGGGAAGAAATTTGTATGGCCAAGGGGGCGAAATTAGACAATGATGTTTTTTTCATGATCAAAGAACATTAGAGAAGAACACTAGAGCTAGAACAACAATGGAGGGTGAATTCTAGATCATTTGTGGCACTGAAGAATGAAGAAGCAAGTTGTCAGGATTTCAAAAGAACCAAGTTGTTAGGCTTGCAGAAGAATCAGGTTGTTAGGATTGAAGAGTGAACTCATGTGAGAGTTGCGCTAGAACAACAAGTGGTTGTTGTTGTCCCTGGTAATTTTCCTAGCAGTGAGCTCCCGTGAGTTTCTCAATAGTGAGATTCCTAGTTACCTACACCAGAGAGACCCTAATAAATTAATGGGGCACCCAATGGACTGAGAGAAGTGAAGGGGTTCATTCTTTGGGTTGAGTAGGTTGAGAGGAAGAGAGCTGGTGGAAAATTGGGATAGATTTAGGAGAATGCTAGTTGGTTGTGGGATTTTATGAAGTGTGAATGGATAGTGAGAGACCACCCTCTTTTTTGGATTGCTAGCCCCAGCTCGGGGGTGACTTACTACTGAAATTTGGAACAACAAGTCTATGGTTGGATGGAACGTCCGTCCCAAGAAGTTGGTTTCACAACTATTTTAAAAAGATAAGTGTTTTATCTAGTTTTTGTCTTGCATTATGAATTATAGTTGTTGTGCATGAACTATGTGTATGAGTATAATTTATATATTGTTGTAATGAGTTATTAGTTAAATTCATGTGTTATTTGAACATGTTGTAGATGCATTTAGATAATGGTTAAATCTATATGTTTAAGTAACTGGTAAGCTACAGGATTTTATTTAGCAGAAAATTTGTATTCTTATGTGTTTTCTGCATAGTATTGTTCTTCAGTTAAGTTGGGGGATTTACACAAATAAAGTAGAGGATGGGTTTTTCTCATGAGCCATTAGGTTTCCTCATGAATCCATCCACAACCTCATAATATAGGGCATAATGGAGGAGGCACTAGTAGAATTTTCAGAGGAAGGAGAGGAGCTCATCTCGAAGTCAATATTCACTATTAGGAACAAATTGGTCGATATCTAGAAAGAGGCAAAGGCATATAACAAAGAAATAAAATAAGGTTAGAGGGGGGACATTAATCCATTGGAAGATTTATAAAATAAAAATTTCATTCAGGTGGGAATAGTGGTACAAGGTGTAGTACAAAGTGTTAATGCTAACCGAGATGAAAATATTATCCTTGACACCACAGGGTCTAGCTAACAAAATTCTTTAGGGTATGAAGAACAATCTAGTAGAGCCGACTCAAGTGGAAAAGGGTTCAAGAAAGGGAAGTCATTCATTTCATCGAAGGTAGAAGAAAATCTAAGTAGCAAGGAAGTTTTCAAAATTGTTGAAGTCCCAATCGAGGCTTAGGCTCTCTTTCAATAACACAATTGCTAGAAGGAGTACGCACCAAAGCAAAGGAGAATGTCCCAATCTCAAGACATAGAAGAAAAAGACACTAAAGGTGTGTTAAACCTTGTCTAGGCTAAGTGAACCTAGTACCGAGAGAGGACATGGGTATGGAAGACATCACAAACCTGATGGGAAAATAATTGGTATGGTAATTCGAAGGGAAGCAAGCATTGAATGGTCTTATCAATAAATGGTTAGATACATCTTGGAGAGGTCTAATTGGATATGTTCCCAAATTCCATATCCTTGTTAGAGGTTGACTAACATTTAAGTTCAAATAAAAGGAACCCCAAAGAAAGTGGTATCATGGAAGTGGTATTGGGGCCATGCATTCCTTAACTTGCATAGATGGAATCATGCTTCAATCCTAGAAGAGAATAATTGCACCTACAGTCGGTTTAGGTGAAACTACAATGTTCCCATTGGAATTGTGGAACATGGAAGTTTTGAAGATTATGGGATATGGGATGGGAACAATTATATATTTTAAAGAGGATTTCTTCACCAAAGTTGACAAAAGGGTGGTGATTGTTCTGGAGTAAATCAACCTACGTGAGGGTTTACCAAAGGAATTGGAAATCACATGGGCTAAATGGAAATTTACTCAAGTTTTAGATTATTGGGGTAATTTTTTTAAGTGTTCGAATTGTCATGCAATCAAACATATGTGGGAGGAGTGTCCCAATCTGACAAGGAAATAGACTAGGAAGGGAAAAAGAAAATCCTTAGATGATGCAAATAACGCAAAGGAGCATCATGGAGCCAAATTAGATAAAGAAGATGAAATGGGCTTGATATTGGAAAAGGAAGTAGGTGTTGAAGAGGAAAAAGTGTTGAAGGGTATGGATGAGTCCCACATGGAAGAGGGAAAAATCTTAAAGGAGGGCACCACAGGTCTAGCAACAAGAGGTGACAACGAGGCCTTGTGAAAAGTTATGAAAAGTTATTATTTTCTTAATAACTTCTAGCACTCATTGAACTTAGTTTTAGAAGATGAAGTTTGTTCATTAGATAGTTCAATTAAAACAACTATTTCTGCAAAAGTCATGGGAGAACCAAAGCATAGGGAAAATTATTATATCTAGAAAGAGGTTTCAAGAAATCCTCTCATAGTGTATGAAAGAGTAGACAGTGGGCATCAAAATTTGGAGTAAATCCCTAACTCTTTTAGTATGGCAAGGAAAATCATAGCTCTTTGGATTATGAAAGGAGGTTCAAGCCTAAATACCTCCTTAGGTATAGAAAGGAATCATTTTAGGAAGGGGTAGAGAATGGTTTGGCTATATATCTTGAGTATCCTTCATCTGCTAGAATAAAATCTTATATGACACTCATGAAAAAAATATAAAACAAAGAGATTAGAGAGGGAAAACAAGTGACCATAAAAGGAGAACCTAGAGTAGGGAAAGACTATGAAAATATGCCTTAGTGAATATCCTTTTTATCAATGTGAGAAGGGTATGGGTTCGATAGGGGGTGCATGTTATAACCCTATGTTTCATAGGATCAACTGCTGACTGGAAATTTTTACTTCTGTTGTATTTTTTGGTTGTAAATAATATTTCCTTCTACAAATGATTTACAAAAGAAAAGAAAAAGAAAGAAAAAGAAAAAGAAAAGAAAAAGAATAAAAGAGGGCATAAAAATAAAAATGACAAGGCCCAATGCAATAAGAATGGCTTGATCCATACAGTATAACCATGGTCAAGTCTTTTTGAATTTATGTTGATAGGATTAGTGAATAAGGCTTGGATAAATTGTTTAATCTTAGCCAAGTAAAATAGGTTAGTTAGTGAATAAATTTGATCAAACAGTTTAAACTTGGTCAAATAGCCCCAGGATAGAGTAATTTTTAACCCAACAATCTAATATAGGTTGAATATATTAGGTGAATAGATTAGGCCATAGGTTAGTTGACTTTTCTTTCAATAAAAGAAGCATAAAGTTGGATGAGATTCTTTGTTTTGATGTTAGAAGGTTGTGTTCTAACCCCCTGGTGGAAAAATGAAAAGAAGCAGCGCAAAAAACCCACAAAATGGCGTTATCCTAAGTTTTCCGCAAGGTAATATGAGTCGCTCTCTGTGATTAAACAGTGTACCTAGATCAATGACTGAGCAAACAATGCTAAGATCTACAACCGATAGGTAATATCAGACCCCCCCGACCGTTATACCTTTAACGAAGGGGGGGGGGGTCTGAGTTGGTGGTATTCTCTGGCGGGCCCATCCTAATGTGGTGCGCTTGTGTTAACTCGGACCCCCCTTGGTCCAAACCAGTTACTGCCTACCCCCCCCTCCGAGTAAACTGCCATACCAGTTTCCCATACCATCGTCACCTCATGATGTCACACTCCACTACTGCCACCTATAAGTCATGTGTCGTTATTCTGCTAGCGTACCTTTCCCCCCAATCACCCGTCACACGTCACATCCCATTCACTTGTCCTCCACTCCCTATCCTCCACATCATCCTCATGAACCCATCACCTATCTGTTACCCTCCACCTCATCCCCGAGATATCTGTTGGCCAATCAATGAGGCCAAACATATCCATTAAACCTGCTGACTTGTCCCCCGCGCTCCAGCGGATACCCATTTGTCCAGATAATCTTGTTTTTCACCATGTCTTCACCATTCACGATACATAACTCATTGAAATCATCATCCTTTTCGCCTTCAACCGCCATTAATCTCTCGACATTACAGTCAACATCGTTCTCTTTCATACTTTTGCAGGTACCAGTCGAAGTGATGGCTCCAAAGTCCAAACACTCAGAGATCGATGAAAATCCATTCCTTCTACCTCACGTCGGCCTCGATTGGATCCCTCTGCCTAACAAAGATTACCTGATCTCAGAACCTAAATGCGAATTCAGTTTTGTTGATTTACACTCATGGTTCAGAGACACCTTCCTAGACCAAAGTGACAAGATCAGACTCTGGGAGTCCAATCTCCCACTGTATCTTTTTCCCCAAATTCATCATTTCCCCGAGTTCTCCCTCAAGTGTCAGGCGCATTATCTTCCCAATCAAAGAGCTATTGTTTCATCATCCGGAGAGACCCTTTTCACCATCACACCCAAGGCCATTGATCATATGATGAAAATACCTAGAGCTAAATCTGTTTCCCCTTTTACCATTGATATTCTAACTGAAATGTACCAGAAATTGTCCTTTCCCCAGAGAGCACAGATTTTTGAGCTTTTCCTCCTCGAGAGTGCCCAATTTCCCAAGAAACATCCCCCCTACCATTCCTCCATTTTCTTAGCAAAAGGTAACCAAGTCATTTCATCCTTGTGTTGTCTGCTCGGGTACTATTCAAACGAATGGGTCGATGAACCCATCCTGGGTTTCTTGTCCATTTTCTCCACCAAAGAGAAAGCCACCACCCAGTTCAAATTTAGCCAATCTTTGGCCGATAACATTTGCGAGAAACTTTTCAAATTTCCCACCGAAGGAATGTTCCGGTATTCATCAATACTGGCCTACATGTTCCTATTTTTCCAGTCAAAGAAGTTTTCTTTTCTCCTACATAAGCTCGACACAGATGGAAATCCATAGCCGGTTATAGCCTAGACATTGTTGGTAAGGAGGAACTCGTCTGAGTTCAGTTTTAAGCATTTCGTCAACCAATTTTACCATCTAGTGGTAAGCATGTTAAGCGGGCAGGAAGATCCCATAATGAACGAAGAGATTCAGAGGATCCTACACCTATCAGACCTTTCTAAAATAGGGGATTGGTATTTATACTAGGACCACACAGAGATCAGAGTCTATGGGTGTGAGTTGCCCCCCTACAAGCTGCCAAAGTTCCTTCTTGTTAGGATATTTTCCATGGAATACATCAGACAAATAATCAACTCTGATGGCATTCATTTTGTGGCCTTTAAAGAGAAATAATAGCTTAGGATTAAAGGTCAAATAGGTTCTTTCATCTACAATACCAGAGTGGCAGGAGAAGAAGAAAACAAGTTGTTACTGGAGATGAAGTTCAAGAAAAGTTTCCCATGGCATTACGATCCTTGTGGTATCATCGCAGAAACTAGACTAAGGAATAAAATCTCTCCATACGCTCATGTTCCCAAACCAAAGATTGAGAAGTTCATGAACCAGACAGAGTGGGAGGAGAACACTCTGATAGATACCAAACAACAACCCCCTTCTTCCAGTATTTCACAGACTGATACCCCTCAGGCACTAGCAGAGAAAAGACCCAGGAAAGATGTATCTCCCTTGATCACTAAAGTCTCAGCAGATGATTTCCAGGTTTATAGAAAAATGCCCAAGACCATTCATACACCTAACAGGTCTGGTGGAGAAGAGACTCAGTCTACTATAGTCATGGAAGGGAAACATTCTCCATTTTCCTCAGGAATCCAACCAACGATGTCCACCTCCTCATCGAAGAAGTAGGGTGATACAACATTAATGACCAAGGTTGCATAGGAGCCTATAGGGCTGAACCGTTTTGAGAAATATAACCTAATTAAGAAGAAAAATGAGATGCTAACGAATAGTACCTATGCTCAATTTTGGAAATAAACATCCACAACTCAGCATAGACTACTATCTGCCTTTGATACAGAAAAGGGGAGAATGCACATGACCTACTTGCAGGAACATGTACCTAAGCCCAAAACAATTTATGATTATAAAAGGGAAACATTCAAGTTTGATGTAGAAAATGTACATCCGCTGATCAGATGGATTTACAGAGACAGATTGGAGAAATGATTTTCTCCACCTTGGCGAACACCTACATGACCGCGGCAAAGCTACAAGTTTCGTTGAACAATGTCTAGACTCAGTTGAAGCTGGAAAAGGTGTCATCTTTGGCAAAGGATAACAAAATTAAGTCCCTGGAAGAACTAGTGCTCAAAATTGGGTATGATCCAGCCAATATCAAAGCAACAGAAGAGATGATAAAAAAGAAGAATGCTGACATAGATTCTCTGAGGAAACAATTGAAAAATTCTGCTACTTAAGATCCACAGGCTAAAGAGATGGTCGAGGCTGAAGGCCAGAAAGAGGAGACGTTGAAGTTGATCATGGAACAAAATGCTCAAATTAAATAAATGGAAGCTGAGCTGGACAAGCTAGTTAAGGAGAAGGAGCAGAATGTGCCAATGGCATTCATACCATTGAATGCAGTCCTTATCACAGGATTTAGTACAACAACGACAACATCAACTACCACAGGGGAAATTCCAGTAGAAACATCAATGACAGATCTAGATGCAGCAGACCAATTGGAAAAAGCGATGGAAGATATGACTCTGCAAGGGGCAGAAATAAAAAAACTGCAAGAAGAGATTCAAAATATCCCAAAGCTGAATTCCACATTCCAGGCCAACTACAACACTAAGAGGCATACGTCAGACAAACTCAAACAGGACCTGAAGCAAATGCAGAAAGAAACAGTTAAGGCTAAGACTCTGTCAGAGGCTAAAGAAAATATTTGGATGGACATCTGTCAATTAGTGAAAAAGATTTTTCCCCTGATACAAATCATATTTGAACAACATGATCTAGTGCAGAGAGCCAAACAAGCCATCGACGGGATAAAGGGAGAACTGGGAGAAATGCCTACAGAGGCCAACGAGATAATCAAATTCTTAAATTCTAAATCAAAAGAAGAGTTGGAAGCCCAACAAATTGAGGACAGGACTGAAACAATTCTTGAAGTTAAGAGAGTATTGACCAAGAGGGGACTAATGATGCAACTCGAGGAGAGAGTTCAGGCAATGGATGTCGTGGTACAAAGGCTTTTCAGCAAGACTGACTCTTTGCAGAAGAAAGGTCTCCCAAGTTTATTTGTGATCAATAATAAGGTGATTACTCTCTCGGATTATAAACATGAGATTATCCTAGTGACGAAGGATGGGTCCAAGTTCACAGGCATAAAAGGCAGCATCATAGGAAAAGCATTCTTGGAAACTCTCATATTAGACCTGAGTATTCAACAAGAGATAAAGTATCTTTTCATCACCAAACCCATCTTCACTAAATACACAAAGACGGATGAGGTGCATCGAAGGCTACTCAAAGTCAACATCCCCAGTCAGCAGAGATGGGATGACCTGTGTGACTTGATCGACTAGAAGATGATGTGGATGTACAAATCAGCATGCAGAGCAGTCAAAGTCAAGTCAATGACTCACCGACAACATTTCTAAAATACACTCAAAGAATCCGACAGATCATTAGCAGTTCCTACAATTTTGTATTTTGTTATCTAGTTAGTTATATTTGGATTCTACCACGTCCTGATCATTAATGACAAGATCGATTGTAATTTTTCTTATAAATACTTCAAACTTCGAAGTATTGTGGGTTGATCTTTACGCCCAAGCAAGTTGTAAACTGTAATCTTTTTTAAGATATCTACAACTAATAAAAAGGGACGATTCACAGGATTCCTGAGTGTTTGATGTTGGTGGTGTTTACTCCTATTCATTGAATGGTTTATCTTCATTATCATCTTGTTTTCTATATCTGATCATTTAAAAGAAGTTAAAGTTGCATAATTTATCTTTGTATACTCTGTTTCTAGATTTTAAAGATCTGAGTGTTTATCTTTTGATGTTGTGATAAAGAAATTCTTCAATGCTTATTTGTTGTAGTTGATCATCTCATCTATTTCTACCATCCATCCCTTTAAATTCTCAAGGATCCAACATTGGCATTATCCTGCCCTATGAAAATAACTAATAAAATATGTTCTTAGATCTCAAACCTCAACACAGACCCCATATCCCAATGGATGTGTAAGAAATATTTCAACCATTTTATAAAACAAAACAACACAATTCCATCTATTTAACTAGCCTAATATCTGAAACCTGAATCATATCTAAATATTACAGAGAGATCCCTCTCTGAAACTGGCAAGGCTAGATCCCAGTTTCGAAGTGGTTGGATAAAGATACCTCTGATAAATTTCTTCTACCTCTCGACAACCTCTAGGAATTTACAGAGGGATAACATAGTGGTGACTATACTAGGGAACTAAACAAACTTTCTATCCTATAATTTATTTTCCCTAGATAAAGAAAACTTTGTTTCTGAACGAATCATAAAATCTAACTTTTAAAAAGATAATGTTCAGAGGTTGTTAAAGTTTGTATATATTAGTTTAGATTTCTTAAAAAATTAAAAATTCTGGCTCCTAAAAAAGTTTACACTAGGTCTCACTATGATCTAGAACCTGAGACGACAGTAGACGATCCAGAAAAGTTACTCAAAAAGAAAAACATTGTTGAAGGTTTCGCGAGTCACTGTCCTCTTCATAGGTCCAATTCTCTCCTAGAGAAGTTGGTTGTCATCCAAGATCTTGAGTTTGACATATCCTTTGAACAAATCCTTTTTAGAACCAAATCTGACATCTTTGTAAGTGAGACAATCCTAGATGAAACCATCCTACAACCCAAAACCCTGAAATACTTTCTCCCCGAACATAATTTGATCCATGGATGATTTTAGGGGCTAAATTTCTCTCATGGGCTAATTTTCCATGGTTTTTCCAAAAACAATATTCGCTATTTTAAAAATGATTTGCCCAAATTCTATAGGATAAAATTATTTTACCTTAAAAATCGCCAAAATTTTATAAAAACAATATAAAATCCTTAGAAATTTGAATATTTTTACAAAAATATCGCCAAACATTTATAGTTTGCATATGAAGGATTAGTAAGATTCACCAAGGTTTCTACATTTTAAAATAAATTTTCATCCTTAAAATCATCTATGATTTGATCATACGCTTGTTTCAAGAAATCAACAAGTTAGAAGATCCAGTACCAAATCTTGATTAGGCTTTGTACCAAGCTCACTTTCAACAATTTGTAGAACTTTTTGCCCTGACTATTGTTATAGCATCCATCAAACATCAAATAATTCACTCAACATCCCCTAGCCCTACCTCTTTTACTTCTTCTATCACCTCTCCTCCAATCACGCAAGTTGTTGTTCAGCCTCCTCCACCAATCATGGAAGCGATATATGCTCCCTTGGTATTGGCTGCTCCTTTCCATGCCATGCCTTGGGACTATCAAACCAGAATTCCTCAGTTTGATGGTACTGGTCCTCTGAATGAAGAACAACATGCTGATAAGATGAATGATTATTTTGATTTGTAGGAAGTTGATGACGCAGATGTCCAGATTAGACTTTTTGCACAAAGTTTAACTGGAGAAGTCAAAAAATGGTTCAAAGCTTTACACCCTGCTACCATAGTTGGCATTGTTGCTTTTCAACGAAGTTTTCTTGATAGATGGGAGGTAAAGAAAAATCCTCTCCAGATTTTATCAAAATATGAGAATATCAAAAGGAATCAAGGGGAAACAGTGCAAGATTACTGCATTCGTTTCAATAATATTTATAATGCAATTCTAGATGATATTAAACCCCGACAAGGTTTGGATTTAATCAAGTTCCCTGATGGGTTTGATGCTGATATATCATATCAACTAAGGGAGAGGAATTCTAGCACTCTAGAAGACATGGAAAAAAGTGCAGTAAACGTAGAACAAAATTTATTAGCCAGAAGAGCCAGGCAAAGAATAGAGAGAAGGGTTACAATCAGAGAAGATCCTTCCACATCTTCTTCAGATACTAAACTAGATTCCTTAGTTAGAAGTATGAAGAGAATGATGGAAAGTCTAACCATCACTGACAGGAATCCACCCATGGAAAATCAGCCTTCCCCTCAGATCAGGAATCCAAACTTCAGAAGGAACCCTCCTCAGATCAGACAGAGGGATCTGAGAGATCAAAGAGAGAAAAGGGGGCCTGATCAGTAGATTACACCACCTCTTCAGGAGAATTACTTTGATGATGGGGAGGAGTTAATCGAAGAGTTGGATGATACTCACATAAACCTCATGGGTGTTCACAATGATGACTCCATTTTTCTTACATAGGAAGAACAAGAGCGTTTTCTCCTCTCACAAACAAAGGTGAATGAGGAGGAAGAGGAAACAAAACAACATGCCTTTGAGAATTCTATAATGGAGGTGCACATAAAGTATAACTTAAGAAGTAAGAAGACTAATGACAATCCTACAAACAAGGCTATTGAAGCGAAGAAAACAAATTAGGCCAAGAAATCCTTAGATACTTCTTTCAAGAAAGTCCCTTAGAAGAATAATGTCGAATCTTTTGCGAAAAGAAATCCTGAAATTTCGCAAAGACCAAATCAAACCGAATTTGCATCTACTAGTCAACCAAATACTTTGGCCCAAAGAACTATGACAGACAAACCAGAAGTGTAGAGCCTAAGAAAAGCTTCCACTACCTTCATCCTTGAAGGGAAACTAGCCAAATTGAAGATTCTTATTCCCCTGTCCAAACTAATGAGAAAAAATTATTATAGGTTGCAGGTGATCAAAGAATTAAGCATTGAACTAGAGATAGGTACAAAATCATTAAATATTGGATCAGGAACACACTAAGACATCTTAAATATTACTAATGATCAAATCGAGTTGTTTTTCGGTCCTGAAGTAGATGGATAAATTGATAATGGTGGTGTTCTCCCTTCCTATATCAGTCTGAATATCCATGAAAAAATCTTACACAATGCTATGCTTGATTCTGGAACCTCTCACAACCTGATGCCCAAAGCTGTGATGGAGAAGTTGGGGCTTGATTTCACTAGACCCTACAAGGATTTGCATTCTTTTGACTCTAGCAAGGTCAAATGTATAGGGATAATTAAATATTTATGTATCACCCTAACTCAAATCCTAGCAAAAAGTATGGTGATGGATATCATGGTCGCAGACATTCCTCTGAAATATGGTATGTTGTTATATAGATATTGGAGAGCTAATTTGAAAGGCACTTTGCAGTTAGATATGTCTTATGATACCGTCCCAGTATTTGGACAACAAGGAAGACTGTACAGAGAGACTCTGATGAAGTATATGGTCAATAGTCAGGAAAAACCATATAACTACCCATTATACTTTGCACACTCTGATCTGGATTTATTCATATTGTACAGTGATGGTGATCTGGATAATCGAATTGCTCAGTTGGAAGATGATGCATCTGACATGCAAGAAGATAAAGCAATCAATGAGGTAAAGAGCATTGCAACCGTAGAAAGTGATGAACTACCAGCCAATTTCTGGAGTATGGATTTTGATGGAGCTGTGATCAAAGAGGGAGTTGGAGCTGGAGTTTGGTTGCATACTCACAAATCAAGGTATTTACAAAGACACTCTTACAAACTGGATTTCCAATGCACTAACAACATAGATGAGTATGAAGCTTTAATGCTTAGCCTGAAACTACCAAAGAAGGTTGGTGCCAAAAATATTATGGTAAGAGGTGGTTCTGAACAAGTCATTAAACAAATTAAAGGTGAGTATTCAGCTAAGAATCCTAGACTCAGATCCTATAGAAAATTTGTTTTAGATTTTTTAGAATGTTTCACTGAAATCAACTTGCAGGTAATGCCCAAAGGCCAGAACATATTGATAGACAGATTGGCTACTTCGACAACCACATGAAAAATACCTTTCAAACCAAATCACCAATACACAATAGAGGTGAAGTGCATGCTAATCATCCTAGATAACAACAGATACTGATATGTATTTGGAAACAATGATCAAATTGAAGACTTCCTGCAGTGTAAGAATGATTTCAAATGTACAAATATAGATGTAGAGAGTGATGATGATAATGTAAATAAATCAGTTTTTGAAAATGATAGTGTAAATAAAGTAGATTTAGATGAAATGAATTAAAATGATGAAGACTCTAATGTTTTGCATTTGAAAAACAATGTTTTACCTAGAGGTTTGGTCCCGTTAGAAGACCTATTTGATTTTAACGATCTAGAAAAAAAGCCTAAGATTGAAGATAGTGGTAAAGAGGTCAAAGAGTGTAACATGGGAACAGAGGAAAAACCCAATATGATAAAACTTTCCAAATCTTTACCCCCTGATCAAAAACGCAAATGCATTGAACCGTTTAAGAAATATGTTGATGTGTGTTCTTGGGGTTATGAGGATTTAAAATCTTATGGACAAGTATCATACATCATAGAATTCCAACAAAAGAAGAACACAAACCTTTTAGGTGGAAACTTAGGAGAATCAATCCCAAGTTACTCTCCCTGATAGAAAAAGAAATTAAAAATATGTATGATGCCAAAATTATAGTCCCCTTGATATTTTCCAAATGGGTTTCTAATCTGGTTCCTACCAGAAAGAAGACTGGAAAAATCAGGCTTTGCATTGATTTCAAAAACCTGAACACGGTTGCCCTCAAACACAATTACCCTTTGCCTAAAATGGACCACATATTACAAAAGGTAGTTGGGGCTAGTAGGATCTCCTTACTAGGCGGTTTCTTGGGTTATAACCACGTCCTTGTCCACCCATATGACCAGGAGAAAACAACCTTCACCACACCCTAGGGAACTTTCATGTATGTGAAAATGCCATTTGGTTTGATGAATGTTGGCGCCACTTTCCAAAGAGCAATGGATATTGCATTTGTGGACAAACTTGGTAGGTTTATAGTCATATATCTATATGATGCGGCTGTCTACTCCAAATTTGACGAGGAACATTTACATCATCTCAGACGAGTGTTTGAGAAGTGAAAAATTTTTGGGATTTCATTGAATCCCAAGAAGACCCTTTTCGGTTTAGAGGAAGGCAAGTTGTTGGGGCACATAATCTCTAAAGATGGAATTAAAATAGACCCCAACATAATAAAGGCCATCCAGAAAGTGGAACACCTTAGGAACATCAAAGAATTGCAATCATTCATTGGTAAAATAAATTTCCTAAGAAGATTCTATTAAGCCCTAATATTGGCTCATTACCCCTTAATTGGGGCATATTATATTAGTAATGTTATTTTACTTATGTCGGCTTTAGGCCATTAGTTGTAATTATACCTCCTAGTCTCCTATATATACCAAGGAGACATTTTCATTTTGAATCATCTTGTACTTGAACATTTAAGTGGGGTAAAAGGAGTTTTCCCCCTCGAAGAGGCTTATTATATGAAATTATGTCTTTTTCAATGTGTTGAGTACTTTTTTTAAGGTTTTTCTACGCTATATTGATATTTGGTTCTTAACATATGGTATCAGAGCTCAAAGTCTTGGGGTTTCACTACTACATCTGAGACACCTTGGAATTTTAGCTATCACATTTTTTCTACAACATTTTAGAAGGAACATCTTGGAGTATATTTAGTAGACGGATCAAGGTACGTTGGGTTCAAATTTCAGCTCCTGAGGCCTTATACTTTCGGAGATAAAGCCTGTACAATATAGGGTTCTAGAATCATCCTCAACTGAGTCATTGCGGAATTTTAGCTATAAACAATTTTTTGTAATGTTTCAGACCCTGAACTACTGAGGATATTCACAGCAATTATTAAGGTATCTATGGTAAAACGTTTAGCTTCTTGGTCATCTTAAATTTGTAGATACACCCTATGTAAGATAGGGTATCTAACTAGTCCTATTGACTAGTCTCACGAAGGTGTTCCAGGTAAAACAATCATAACTTATTCCTAGAGTATCCAAATTGAGTGGGACTAATTTCATTGGATCGTGGACAGTCTGTAGTATTTTGGGTACGAGTTTAAGAATTGTATATCAATTAGTTTGTGCAGATCATGCTATACATGTGAGATCTTCTAGAAAGGCCAAAAATCGACAAGTTGTGGGGAAGTTACTGTAAATTCCACTTGGCACATCCAGTTTTGATTAGACCTGTGGCATTGCAGAGAAGAAATATTAGAGAATTACATAAAATAAATTTTCATATCCAGAAGGGCCAAAACTTGGGAGATACAATAGAATAAAGATTGTCTAGAAGAACCACCTCAAAATCAAGGTTCAAAAGTGATACTTAGCCAACATGCCACCCAAAAAGGGAACTTCTACACCAATTAAGCCTCCAAACAATCCTACTTGGACTCTAGATGAAGGTGAAGAAATGCATAGGGACATAAATGATTTACAAAAGAAGATAGTAACAAAAGGTGAACTACAAGAGATGGAAGCTAAGTTGGAGGCAAATATGGATGGTTTAAAAGAGGAGATCATGGAAGTATTGAAAAATTTCGTAACAGAGAAGACACCTGAAAATGAAAATGCATCCCATGAAATTCATGATGAGGACACAAGGAAGGTGAATCAAGAATGAAGAAACTGTAACTTTGGGTTGAATACCAACCACGTTCCTAAGATCGATATGAGGAAGTTTGATGGCAAGGACCAAATCATATGGATACTTCAGATGGAGCAATTCTTTGATCTACATAATGTTCCACATACACAAAAGGTACGGATTTCTTCTTTATATTTAGAACCTAATCAATTTGTTTGGTATCGATGGCTTTGTTCTCACAAATCACTCATCTCTTGGACAATTTTCACGGAAACAATGATAGCACACTATGAGGATACAAGGAGCAATACCTTCTTTAGCCAATTGATAAATCTCAAGAAAAAGGGTTCAATTACTGAGCACATTGAGAACTTCCAAAGATTGAATATAAAGGTAACCAATATTCCAGATGAGCACTTGATTGATGTATTCATAGGAACTTTAAAGGATAACATTCAACATGAGGTTCACCTTTGGGAACCC